>CABFWB010000339.1:315149-335193 GCA_902151455.1 Timema bartmani | reverse complement strand
ATATGTGAACCTAGTAACGACGTCACAATATCTCGTCTCTATAACTAGATACTAAGCCGCGTTCACACACACTTTCAACGGGCTGTAAGGCCACGTTCCCATCAGTGATGTTGAGAGTGGATTCTTCTTAGATGTTTAAAGTGGCACTCTTGATAGTGCGTAGGTCAAAAGTATCGTAGCCGTTTATCTACGAAGCTGCGTATGTCGAGAACTCAATGAACGTCTCTTAGAAACCTATTCAATCCAAATCTAGGCCTGATTATACAGGGTGGCCCACGGGAAAGTGGCTCGCCTCCTATATCCAGCAGCGCCTAACTCTGAATTGGAGGAGGTCAATCACTTTCAGCATCTGTTGTAACATGTGGGTAAGTCAATACCGCTTTAAGACCAGCAGTTCACTTCCTCATTCTTCATGTCACAATATGGGTTGAAGGGGATTGACGCCCTCCAATTCAGAGTGAGGTGCCTGCTGGATATAGGAGGCGGGCTACTTTTCCGTGTGCCACGCTGTACAACAGTTTATTTAGGAAGGTGTTCAGTGTTTTTTTCTTAAGTGTATACAATAGCTCGCTTTGCAATACCCCCAGTGGGTTTTCTTTGCAAGTGAATGTAAACTGATGTAATTCCAGCGTTGTTTTGAACGTAACAACTTAAAGTTAACGGTATTGCATTGTATTTTTCACACATTATTTTAGTTTCTCCATAATTATAGGGCAGCTAGAATCATCAAATTTGGCACGCTTATGGCAATTGGATGTGCCAAAATGCCTTTCAAATGTTATTATTCTAGCTTTCCCATAAGTGTGTCAGAAAATTAAAAAATGTGTGGAAAATGTGCAAAATTTAGCTAAAATCATAAAAATCTAGCTCTAGCTAAGGTATAACCGATGGTGATACGACAAAAAGTAATAGGACCAAACTTGAGGATCTCGCCAAATCCGTGGCTGTTGGTGTAATCCGTTTTTTGATAGGTCTTACCGTTTAGCCACAAGAAACCTCCAAAGAAAGGTCCACACAGACTTTAAAGTTGCTCCACCATTTTGAATATTTATTTTTTTACTTTTTGGAATTTTCCCGTCGGTTACAGGCTAGAAGCTATAAGTTTGCCAAATTTCAAGTTTCTAGCTCATCTGGAAGTGGGTAAACATTAATGTGAGTCAGCCATGTGGCTTTATAGTAGTATGATTCCTCGACTTATGTGGTAAATTTGTAACAAAAGTTTCAACGCCAGTTTGCTTAAGTTGAGCTATAATAGACGTATCAGAGGTATTTGCTGATAACTTGTCCATCTTGCTTGTTCTGTAATGTAAATATTACCGACGTAGACCGTCAGTTGTCAGCAAAAACATCGTTTACTTCCAAACAATAGCAGCAATTCTAAACAACATGCAGAGTATGTCAATATAATATGTTAATTAGTTCAGTACAGAGTAAGCTTGTTCCGGTACCAACGTAATAAAACAATAATTATTGCAACACGAAAGGACCCCAATTGTTGTTGATTGGTCAAGAAATGGACTGTTGAGGGGTAATAATAGACACCCTCCCCCTTCCTGGTGGTTAAATACGTCAGTCTTTTGTCTAGATGACATAATCATTTCCTTAAATATTTATAAACTAAAGCGACTCAAATATAGGCCTAACACTTGATGAAATCTTTACAATACTCTTAATCAAGATAGCACAAGAAAGATAACTTTTAATAGACCTTACAAGGCACACAGAAATTATCTATGTTTAGAAAAAATGAAAAATTGGGTCTATTAGAAGCAACATAATTTGAAAAATGGCATGTTGTAGCTACAGATAAGTTATTCTCGTACTTTATGGCCATATCGCAGTTCATTAAAAAAAATTAGCTGCATTTTTTGAAGAGTTAAAAATGTTGTACCCAATTCGAAAATTTTGACTTCTGTTTCTCCAAAATGACAAAAGTCTAGAAAATCGATAACAAATAGGCCTAACTTTTAGAATAAATTGATGATGTAGACATTCAATCATTTTATAAAAGGACAGAGTGAGCCGCGATTAGGTGGACAATCAATCTATAGTTACTTGTGAATTAGGACTAAAATGGCCAAGTGGTTAGTGTGGTCGTCCCTGGTTCATTACCTAAGGACGCTGGCAAGGATAATATGTATACTATCCTGGTTCGGAATGAAAGGACTGTTATCCAGTTATTCCAACTAGGAACTTGGGCTGGTTGTGGAGTATTAGGCGTACTGTCCTCGGTTAAGCTGGTTTGTAAGTCATGAACCAATGTAATCTGTTTATTAAAAGCAGAGCTGGATGTAAATCTGTGATGGCCCCGAGGCTGTAAGAAAAAAAATTGAAACCCCAAGATTAAACAAATATTTTTGTTTCCAACGTTTCGGCATTATCACTTTTTTCTCACAAAATTAACTGTTAAAAACTTAATGTTGAAAATATCGATTAAATAAGAAAATATTGTCATCACAATAAAATAATTAGATTTGTTTGGAAATAAAAAATGTATCATTATATACTTTTTTTATTTAGTTAATCTTGATGAGAAGAAAACATATCACCCACTTAGGTGACCGCAGGTTCTAACGCGCTACTCTCGCAGTGGACTAGACCACCGATGACGGGGAGATCGAAGTTCGAATCTCGGTCGGGTTTACTGAGGTGTTATTTTGTTCAGAATAGTTTTCCACTTTCCCTCTAAGCAAATGCTGGTACGCTTCTTCTTTATATAACCTTCATAACCCCTATAACTATCAGCGTAATTAGTACATATGTATACAACCCGAACGGGTAGTAAGACGCGGTGACAAAAAATACCATACTGCCAAAACTTTGAAAATAAAAATCTTTTATATTTTAGTTAATTAATTTTCTGTGCAAAAATGAACGAAACTGAAATATTTGTTTAACGCACGTGTCATTAGTAAGAAAGTCATATTTTATCAGAAATAAATAAAAATTATATACTGTCATAAGGACTTCTTTTATTAAAGATCTTATGACTGTTCCGTCTATGGTGTCCCTGGGCGTTAGCCCCTGTCGCCCTCCCTTAAATAACTAATTGTGTGTGTGTGTGTGCTTAGTAAACTGTTTTAAATGTGTTTTTATAGTTTACTGGTTACCTTTCTTTTAGTACCGTGTCTTACTACCCATTCATGTCATATATTTCATGTATATTACGCTAATTTGTTAGGGATGAGTAAGGTTGAATTTACAAGAAGTGTACCCACATTAGCGCGTCGGGAGAGTGGAAAACCGTTTAGGATAAACCCCCCTAAATAAAACCTCTCGGGATTCGAACCTCGACTTCCCCGTCCCCGGCAGTTCAGTATATCGCGAGGATGACGACTTAAACCACACGAACATCCAGAGCGCGTTTAGCATGTGTTGGGTTTTCATCCCAATTTATTTCTAGAAAAAAATTTGGTTAAAGTTTCTTTTTTTCAACATTGAGAAGAGGATTCTGGTTTATTAAAAGTAAACCTTAATTTAGGTTCGATCCCGCAACAAACGTCTCGGGTGGGCGGGAAACAGGCGCATCTCGACGCCGGAAGACGCCTAGGGTCAGACCCTAAAACATCAACAGCGGAGAGCCCCAGGATTGAATAACGGCCGAGGTGGATTTTAGTCGTTAAATGCCGCTAAATCGGAGGAAACGCTGTTGATTGGGAGTTCACCGACTCTGGATGATTGCACTTATAAAACAATAAGAGATATATTGAGTCAAAACGTCACAGTAAATAATGGAGACCGGTTATTTGACAGCAGTTTTAAAACTAACACGTTGAATAAAATAAAATAAGGATGGGTCGAATTCACTTTTTCTAGAAACTTAATCTTCATTTTACCCACGGATCTTGAAACCTAATCTTCATTTTAACTACGGATTTTGAAACCTAATTTTCATTTTACCCACGGATCTTGAAACCTAATCTTCATTTTAACTACGGATTTCGAAACCTAATTTTCATTTTACCCACGGATCTTGAAACCTAATCTTCATTTTAACTACGGATTTTGAAACCTAATTTTCATTTTACCCACGGATCTCGAAATCTAATTTTAGAATTAATTAGAAACATAGTTCTTGAGATTAACTTTCCCATATTGGTAGAATATTCTTCTCTTCTATTCGGATTATGTTATTATTAGTTCATTAATTTGTTGCTATTGGGAAAATAAAAATCTACTAATTAAACGCTAACTTTTTTACTTTAATGTAAATTTACATTTAGTTAAGTGGTAAAGTAATGGTCTGGAGTCTGGTTGTCAGATTTATATATAAAAAAAGTTTAGATAAACCACCAATAATCATCATAATTTTTATAAGAAAAAGAATTAATATTCAAAATTTAAATACACACAGGGCGAATTCGATAATATTTTTAAAATCCTAAGTTATATAATTAATTAGTGTTAGAAGGGCCTGTAGAACATATATTTAGTTTAAAATAAATGTGATTACTAATTAATATACGAACTTTAATGTGATTGTCACACGAAGGAAGTTATAACTTGATTTTCCTACGAATGAACATTAGAGGCACCCTTTTAGAAAATACAATTTTTTTTAGGTCAACAATTATCACATTTTACTATATTAGTGTTGTTACTTTATAGGTATTGATAACATCTAACATGATCACATGACTCGACGTATGAATAGGTCTACCTGAAAGTAGATCTAGTAACTTTTTCTACCTATCATATAGCGAAAGTTCTTCCTATAAAAATTGGACCGAGCTTTTAATTCTTACTAAGGGCCAGTCTCCTAGTCAGTCTTAGGGCCAGTTTCATAGTCAGACTTAGTACGTCTCAAGTGCGGTGCTATACTAAATACAGGTTGACACCAAAATTCTGATGGAATGGGCCAGTCTCGCCTATGAAACTGGCCCATTCCATTCCGGTCTAGGTAGGTGTCGTCTTAAATTTAGTATAACGCCGCACACGTTATGTGAAGAATATGTCATATTGACTACAAACATTCTTAAGTTTTCTACACACTCTGGAAATATCCAACGATTATTTAAGTTGTGTTTTGCTCCATATTTAAGGCGATATTACAGTGTCACATTTATTTTATAAAATATTTTTTTTAATAAATATATTATTGACACAACCTTTAATAAAAAAAGTTTGTATTACATCACCGGTACATCAAATTTTCTTCGAATTTTGTATAGTACCTTTAAAGTATGTGATTACAAAAATGGACGCCAATCATGTCAAAAGTATTTACGAATGGACCATGAAACTTTAAAATGATTTGGTCACCAAAGCTGTTCTATTAATTAAAAGAAGAAAACACTCTTATGCTACAGCCTAAATGGGGGGTTTGTGTCTTCATATTGGATAGTTGTTATATATTTTAATTGATTTACGTGTTTAGGTTAAACTTTCAGATTTCCCCATTTTCTTTGATAAAACTGTTCTAAAGAGTGAATCTTTCACAGAAGAGTTGTAAAATATATTATTTCATAAAATATATCATAGGGATCGGCAAATTTACTTCATATTTCTTTCATCAAAGAACTTTTAAACAAGAAAAGTTTGACAGAGTTAATATATTTTAACAATCTTTTATAATATAAAAGATGAACCTTATAGAACATGATAAGAGGTTTTATCAAATAAAATGTAAAAATGTAACAGAATATGAAGGTACAAACTTCACATTAGACTGTAGCATAAGGTTTTTTTTATTAATATAGCAGCTTTGGTGACCAAATTTTCGAAAGTACTGAGTTTGAATTCTGACAGGGATTATTCTACATTAAGACTCATTATAATTTGATTGACACATAAGATTTAACCTTAGATTCTAAATTTGAATACGATTTTAAAAAAAAGTTCTAGTTTTATGATGACCATCCTTTCCTAATTCAACTCACAAAAATCCACTGAAACAAGTAAACAAATCATTTGAGGTAGTTTTTTTTTACAAAGTTATTTAATAATACTAGTATTGGAATTTTTCTTAAAGTATTTCACCCAAATAATTTCAAATGCGAGATTATTTTTTTATTATTCTGAATTCAGCTTAGACCTATGCATTTTATTTTATTGCTTGAATGTTCATTTGTAAATATTTATGACACGATTGGTCCATTTTTGTAATCACTTATAATGTAAAAACTTGGAAGAAAATATATTGTATTGTATTAACAAACATGTTATCAAAGAATGTTTCAACTCTTTTTATTATATATATGCCAGTGTAATACCAAATTTATAACCAGTGGAACAGTGGGCCTACCTAGAAACAATATTAACCATTTAATTTGACCATTTATAAGGTATGCACCAATTATAATAGTTTTTTGTCACCGTGTCTTACTACCCGTTTGGTTTATAAACATATTTACTAATTTCGCTGATGTGTAAGGAATGAGTTAAGTCGAATTTGGAGGAAATTTACCCGCATTTGCGTGGAGGGGAACTTGGGAAACCCCTTAAGGAAATACTACCCTCATTAGGATTCTACCCCCAAACTCCCCAACACCGGCAAGCCAAACTAGATGAACCTGACATCTAGACGGCGTACTCACCGTCGCGGGTGTATTCTAGAATTTATAAAGATACTTTTTTTGTAATGTTTATTATTTGTAAATGGCTGAATGACATTTATATTATACTTGTGCATACCTCAGAATGAATCTTAGCTGTGTGAATAAGTGTATATTTTTACAGTATAGCGTCGATAATTGGGATCAATCAGGGATCGACCCAATCCGGATTTTCAAAAATACAGTACCTATACCAAAAAATAAAAAAAAATAAGCATGGACGGGATACTTAGAAAACTCAAGTGTTAAGGTAGAAACATTTTCACTTTATTTAAACTTACACTTTTTTTTTGTACCTAAATATCACAAATTATGAAGGAATATAATAAGGCAAAAATATAACAAAAAAAGTCTCAAATTATTTTTTTAACAAGGTTTGTGTTGCGTTTTTTCGCGTCCATGTCTCTTATATTGATACAACTGTGGTTATTTTTATAAATAATATTTTTTCTTGGAGACCCGGTCTATCGGCGCTCTAATTTTACAGGAATGGCCAGACTTTTTGATCTAAGGATCTACTCCAGAGGAGGGAAATCATTTGCGGTCTACTATACTTAAAGAACCATAGGCTTATATTGTTTGTTTCATTGGTAAAAAATTAATAACCCATTTTGTGTCTTAATTGTAAAATTACATTTCGTATAAAAACTTAGTCATTTCACACACTGAAACTGAGGTTTTTTTTTTAATCAAACGACATAATATATATAATATCCCTGAACAAGCTATTTTCTCATTAAACATTAGACTTTGAAGTTGCTGCATGACGCCGTATAATCATAGGATAGTTTAATCTAATGAGAGTTCATAAATACTCTGTCATAAACAACAGCAGAATTTTAAATGGTCATCAGTCAAATAACTTCGATATTTCGATTTTATTATGTTGATTTGAGAAAAATCTGCAAATCCTACCTTTCATTTTCTTTCTCTCAATACTTTTTAATGATCGACCAAGTGATCGACCAAACTAGCGGCCGCGGTCGACCGATAGATCGCGATCTATACTGTTTAGCCACATATATGTATGTTTAACATATATATATATATATTAAATACTAACAGATTTATTCCAAATTCTCTAGATAGGTGAACAAATTAATGAAAACTAAAATAAAAATATATAATGTCGTCTTACACCTTCAGTTAGTCAGTACTTGTTTAATGGTGGTGGAAGTGGAGGTAGGCCTAGTAATTTGGTCTAAAAATTAACTTCACAGAATCGGTTATCAAAATGTTCTAGGGCGATAAACTGTACTGCCAATGATGGGGAGGTCGGGGTTAAAATCCCAGTCGAGTGTACTGAAGCTAGCTAATAGTAAATAGTTTCCAATCTTCCTATATGCAAATGCGGGTAAATTTATTCTACATTTCATTTTTTTTCATCCTAAACACTTTATAGCAATTAGTACATATGTGTATGATTCTAATGGGTGGTAATACGTGGTGCTAAAAAATAAAAGAAAGTCAGTTGGTCTAAAGTAATTTATTTGGCCTACACTTTAGGACCAATGAGGAGTGCCCCAATGGTGTACAAGGAAAATTTAAAACTAGCTGCCCAAGTTCGAAATATTAAAAACAATTAATTTTAACAACTAGGCCTACATAAATCATAATTTCTACCAGTATATGTGTCCGGTTAATGTTTGATTTGCGTCAAACCAAATCTTGTCCAAATGGACAGAGAACTTTGGGCTGGCATGATAGATTTATGTTGCTGTTGATTGGTCAGGAAATGGACAGTTGAGGGGTAATAGACCCCCTCCCTCTTCCTGGCGGTTAAATACGTCAATCTTTTGTCTAGATGACAAAATCATTTCCTTAAATATAATATATATAAATTAAAGCGACTCAAATATAGGCCTAACACTTGTTGAAACCTTTACAATAGAGCATAAACAAGATAATTTTTAGTAGACTTTACACAGAAATTATCTATGTTTAAAAAAATGAAAATTTGGGTCTATTATAAGAAACATGGCACGTTGTAGACAAAGTAGAACATATACACAGATATTATTTAATTAGTAATAAGCATAGTTTTGTGTGTGGGAATCCAACGTCACCTTGAATGAACACAATTTTTAATCACTTCGAATGTATTCAAATTAACAACAGCTGTTAATTCGCCAATGGTTTGAATAAACTTTTATATTTTCTAAATTTCATTTAAAATACTAATTCTCAAAAGATCATAAATAAATAGCCGGGAGCATTAAAATAAATATTTTATTTCATCATTAAAAGGTTATAAATGTTTGATAAAAAATTATCTCTAATTAGATTGATTGGTAGCTTAACTCTTTATATATATAAAAAATTATATATACTGTATATAGCCAGGCCTATACACATATATTTTATCTTCGTGTTTCACTTCAAGGGTCCAAAATTCGATCCAGGGCTATACTAGATTTTTAATAACTGCCAAAACATAAAAGAGTTACGCTACCAATCAATATAATGAGAGATAATTTTTTTTATCAAACACATTTATAGTCTATTAATGATGAAATAAAATATCTATTTTAAGGCTCCCGGCTATTTATTTATGATCTTTTGAGAATTAGTATTTTAAATGGAATTCAAACCAATTGTGAATTAACAGCTGTTGTTAATTTGAATACATTCGAAGTGATTAAAAATTGTGTTAATTCAAGGTGACGTTGGATTCCCACACACAAAACTATGCTTATTACTAATTAAATAATATCTGTCGAATGTATTTATCAATAGGTGTGGTCCAGCTTGGTATGCCATTAACTAGGCCTACAGAACAAAAATAAAAAGTAACTAAACAAAACCATAGCTACAATTTCCAAGTGGTGCGGATTGAATCTGTTACGAGTTTCAAAGACATTAGGGAGAGGGTTTCAGCCGCAGAAAATAAACTTTACCTAAAGCAGCATACTATAGGCTATTTGACTTTGACTAGACCAAAAGTGCAAACCTCTTTTGTTCTTTTCTACTCCTAAAGCTCTTTTACATAAAATAACAACTGTTTTGTAGCCAAACTATTTTTATAAATAAATTCTCAACTTTCCGAGAAATGGGACTTTTTTTTTATATATAAAATCCGAATGACCAAAAAAAAAAATTTAATGAAAATTTGTCTTTATCCATAACAAAAAATGTCATTTATTAACGAACTGATTGACAAAAAAATGTGCATAACAAAAAAAACCTCTTTGAAATGATTGGTCATTAATAAAAAGTTAATAGAATTATTGTCATAAAACCTCCAAAGATTATGATCAAAAATATTTTAAATATGTTTTAATTTTTTGTTCATAAAAAAAACATTAAACGTCAGTTATGAATTTCAATGGGGTTCTATTCAGTAAATAAATAAACCGAATAAAAAAGATTGGGGTTAATTCGTTGTAATTTGTGACCTGTAGAGTATTTACATACATACAGACCAACAAACAAATACATAGAGAAAAATTATTTTTGGGCTTTTTTTTTCTTACATTGAGATGAAATTCAAATGATTAAAAAATTGTAGACAAATGCAGCCTCAGTTTATTCTTTCAGTCAATATATATCAATTTGTGTGTAGTTTGTACGAGAAATCCGAGAAGTTGAGTTAATTCTATACACATACACAGTGACAATAATACACTGAGGAGAATATGGCACACCCGACTACACTGTTGAGGGGTATACAATGTGTAGGATATTTTATAAAATGTACTAACGATAAAACAATCTCAGGTCAGTAATTAGTGTAACTACATGTTTACATGTTGACAGGGCATCAATTTTAATATTGTAGTGTTTTATGTGTTGGTAACTAGCGATTCACACTATAATCTAGGAGGCCAGGATGAGGGAAATGACAACCACATTGTGTTAACTACCTCCTGTTCAGGTAAACACTCACCTGAGTTGTCGCAGCCCTGGGTCTGGACATCGAGCTCTCCACAGCCATGATCTCCACAAGGTAGACCTCTCCTCCAGCCTCTCTGTCCACAATCTCAGCCGTAGAGATGACTCCAGACTCCAGGTCCACGTCGAACACCCTGTCTCGCTGTCTACCTCCCACGCCGGTCACGTTCGTCACGTAGTACTCCAAGGAACCCCCCATCTGGGCCCGCGCCCGGACCCTTGCCACACTCGTCCCAGGGGGCTCGTTCTCCGGCACGCTGCCCGACACAGACTCGAACACAGGACCGCCCGAGCCGACGCTCGCCGAGATCACTGTGATGTAGCCGTCCGTGGACTTCCTCTCGGACTGTACGGCCTCGTCCGTCGCCTTGACTGCAAGATGGTACTTGGGAGCAGGGGGGTCGTGGACGGGACGCCGCAGAGAGATGCGCCCCGGTGCCCCTGTGCAGAGTGAACAGGTCGTGGTCGTCACCCCCAAGCAGTTCATACGTCACAAGACCGTTAGTCCCGGAGTCCAGGTCCTTGGCTCGGACGTACATCACGAACAGAGAGCGGGAGTCTCTTGGGAACACCGCGGAGGACATAGACACGAACCGAGGGGCGTTGTCGTTCACGTCCTCGACGATGACTGTCACCAGCTTCTCAGCGGAGAGTCTGGAGTCAGCCTGGTCCGTCGCGACGACCGTCAGGCGGAAGGTGTCGACGGACTCCCGGTCTATTGGCAGCAACGTGTGGATGACCCCGGTGGCCGGGTCGATGCCGAAATGCCTCTTCTCCTCCTCTGGTTCCTGACGGGAGATAGTGTAGGAGACTCGGCCGTTTGCACCAGAGTCTGGGTCCTCCGCGGTCACCGTCACGATGGGCGTGTGGACGGGGATCCCTTCACGGATCTGCCTAACAATGGCGGTGCTGGTGAATGCAGGGGGGTTGTCGTTAGAGTCTTCAACGAGGACGCTGAAAACCATGGTGGCCGACAAACGGGGGTTTCCTCCATCAGAAGCTGTGATGTTGAGATTGTAAGAGCTAATGTCCTCATAGTCCAGAGGTTTCCTCAGAAAGAGGACGCCAGTGTTAGAGTCGACGTAGAAGGCATCCCGACGGTTACCCGCGGTGATGGCGAAAGTTATCTCAGAGTTGACGCCCAGATCCACGTCGGTCGCCTTGAACTGTGCGAGCCGGGTGTTGACAGGCGCCGTCTCCATGACAGACACCTTGGTCTCCATCTCACTGAAGTGTGGGGCGTTGTCGTTCTCGTCAAGGACGTCGATAGATATTGTTTCCGTGGAGTTGAGCCTCAACACAGAGCCGGCGTCTTGCGCCATTATCACGAGCTTGTAGTGTGAGAAGGTCTCTCTGTCTAGCTGCCTGGCTACCGCTATCTGACCGGTTGCTTCATCCACTGTGAACCTTCCTTCATCATCCCCGCCCACTATAGAATAGTATACGTCACCATTGAGACCTTCATCAGCATCAGAAGTGAACACTCTAAATACTTGAGTACCTACAGGAGACGCTTCAGAGATCTGAACCCGGTACGGGCTCCTCAAGAACTTGGGAGCGTTATCATTCTCATCGGACACGTAAACTTTGACCTTTACTTTGTCCCTGAGCCTCGGCGACCCCGTGTCGGATACAGTGGCCTCCAGCACGATGAAGCTCTGGCCGGTATTTCTGACTAGTTCTTCTCTGTCGTAGATGTGGAGAGTCTTGATGAACCCGTTTTTGGGATCTATGGCAAAGTCCTTTTGAGAACCAGGAAGAGAAAACGTCAGCTCAGCGTTCCGGCCGATGTCTGCATCCGACGCTGTCAGCTTACCGACGAAAGAGTCGGGAGGCTCGTTCTCCCTGACGTGGAAACTGAAGGTGCCATTGGTAAAACGAGGGCTGTTGTCGTTCTCGTCGATTATATGAATGACCACTGGTACGACTGAGTTCCTGGGGGGATGCCCCTCATCTGTCGCCCTCACCGACAGTGAGTAGTAGTCTCTATCTTCCCTGTCTAGAGGACTGCGCACGTACATGAACCCGTCTGGGAATATACCAAACTTTCCTTCGGTGTTGCCCTCCATTATTTGGTACCGTATGCGCGCGTTGTTACCGAGGTCAGAGTCTGAGGCGGACAGTGCGAAGAACCTGTCGTTGACGGGAGCAGACTCTAAGAGAGAGGTTTCGTACGAGGTGTGGTCAAACACGGGCGTGTGGTCGTTGACGTCATCCACGGTGACCACCACGGTGTGTTTGGATGACAAGGGATTGTCCCCGCCATCCGTCGCGGTCACCTCCACCGTCATGGACGTCCCCGGCTCTGCCTTGATCGGCCTGGCGAGGTAAATGACGCCCGTAGCCTCAGCCACCCGAAACTGGTCCCCAGGGTTGTTGGACAGACTGTAAGTTACCCTGCTGTTAGCACCGGAGTCCCTGTCCCTAGCCCTGGCGAGGTAGAACTCTCTCCCCACAGCCGCGTTCTCCGGAAGCCTCACCTCGTCTCTGTCCTTGGCGAATTGCGGCGGACAGTCGTTGGTATCCAGGATGATTACATTCACAGTGGTTCTCCCCATCGCACCCCCCGCCCTCGCTACCACCGTCAAGCTGTATGTGGACGTCTGTTCCCTGTCTATCTTACTCGCCGTGGTAATGACACCTGTTCCTTCGTCCACCTGAAAGCTCTTGCTGGGGTCCCCGAACACCAGGTAGTATAACGCCGAGTCCCCACGGGTAGCTCGGACCCTCCCAACCTCCCGGCCAATGTGAGGTTCCTGACCATCAGGGTCCTCCAAGATCTGGAACTCGTAGCCGGTGCGAGAGTCGAACTCTAGTTCTTCGACGTGAGACTCTTTTATTACCTCGATCTCCGCGTCTTCCAGTGCCTTTCTGCCATCCTTGTCTTGCGCGGATACCATCAACCTATAGATAGACCTAGAAGAGTCTCGAAGAGGACGCTTCAAGGTCACGGTTCCTGTGTTCCGATCGACCTGGAACATATTCTCGTCCCCGGACTCAATCTTGTAGGTCACTACGGCGTTCACACCTTCGTCTCGATCAATAGCGGTCACCGTCAGGATCGAGGTGCCTGAGGGTGAGTCTTCAGACACGGGGGTGAAGTACAACCTCGGGTAAAACTCAGGGTTGTTGTCGTTGATGTCCAAGACTGTGAGGAAAACAGTGGCTGTGGAGGATTGTGGAGGCACTCCTTGATCTTTAGCGATGACACGAACCTCATACCTCGGTGTGACCTCTCTGTCTAACCGTGACCTTGTCGTCAACTGTCCCGTCAAAGGGTCGAGAGCAAAGACGCCTGGATTCTGGAGACTATAAGTGACACTGCCGTTCGTCCCTTGATCGTGATCCGACGCCGTCAGCATGGCCACCAGTGTGTCCGGAGGGGCGCTCTCGGATAGGCTCACATTGATCTTTTCCTGTGAAAACTCGGGCCGTTCGTCGTTCTCGTCTAGGATGGTAACCTTGAGGGTCGTGTGGGCCCACTTGGGGTTGGGACCACCGTCCCTCGCGGATATCTTGAGTTCCGCCGAGTCTTGTATCTCTCTGTCGAGGACCGCCCGCGTCGTTACTAGTCCTGTGTCCTGGTCCATCTCGAACCAGCCGAGCTCGTTGCCCGACATCAGGGCGTAGTACACCCTCGCGTTGACTCCGGAGTCTTCGTCACTGGCGGAGATACCAACCACGTAGGTCCCCGGAGGCGCTAACTCGCTCAACACCGCTTGGTACTCGCTCTTCTCAAACACCGGTTCATGGTCATTCACGTCATTCACTCGTATCACCAGGAAGGCCGTCGCCGTCCTAGGCGGGGATCCCTTGTCTGTCGCCACGACGGTGAGGTTGTACTTGCCGACGCGCTCCCTGTCCAGCACCCCTGCCACTCTGACTATGTCGAAACTCGGCGTCCGTTCCAATCTGAAGTGCCCTAGCTCGTTGCCTGAACGTATCTCAACCGTCGTGTCCCCGTTCGGACCCTCGTCCAGGTCGACCACGGAGACTGCCGCAACCACGGAGCCGTTTGCCGCATTCTCATCCACAGTGGCGAACCCAGCAGTCGAGGGGAAGTACCTGAATCTTATGATGGGGTCATGGTCGTTGGCGTCAACCAGGTTCACGGTCACGTACGTCCTTCCGTCCTGCCGGGGAGACCCATGGTCTCGAGCGTACACGGTGAATACGCAGCTCTTGGGGCAACGTCGCGGCGCCGGTTGCGGACAGTTCTGCTGAGGGCAATCTAATATTTCGGCTGTTGATATGACCCCCGTCTCCACGTCCACCACGAACCTGCCTTCGTCGTCTGCAAGGTAGTACGTGACCCTGGCATTATCCGCAGTGTCACTGTCTGTCGCCGTCACCTGGAGGAACGGAGTCCCGGGCGGGACGCTCTCGTTCAACGACACCGTGTAGTCGCTGTGGTCGAATATGGGAGGGTTGTCGTTGACGTCCAGGACAGTCACGTTCACCCTCATGTACCCGTGTCTGGGAGGCTCTCCGCCGTCAGTGGCTGAAACGTTGAGGGCGAATTCAGCCCGAGATTCCCTGTCGAGCTTTCCCGTCGTCTCCAGGTGCACGTAGGTGACCTCCCCACTGGGGTTTGCCGTCACGGCCAGTCGGAATTTGCCTTCCGAGTTCCCCCCAACGATCTTGTATCCATCTGACACCCCGTTCTTTCCGGCGTCACGGTCCGTCGCGGCGTCTAGGAGGAGCCTGGTGCCCGGCGCGGCGCTCTCGGAGAATGTGACGGCTATACTTGGTTCAGGGAACTCAGGTGAGTTGTCGTTGATGTCCAGGACGACGATCCTCACCTCTATGGGGTAGGTAGGTTGACTGGAGAGGACCACTAGGTCGTAGCGGTCGTTCTTCAAAGACTCTCGGTCCAGGACCGCGCTGGTGACTATCACCCCCGTGATGGGGTCCAGCTCGAACTCTCCAGGGGGCTCGTTAAAACGGTATGTGAACCCCGGCTTGACGGGGATCTTACCGACACGGATGCCCCGGGGTTGACCCTCAGCTACGTCAAACTGAACCCGGGTGTCGACGGCGCGGGATTGCATCTGTTCCATGAGAGGTTCGTCATGGTGAGGGGGCGTCATCGGAGACCTCTTTCTTCCCGGTCCGGGCCCGGGGCCTTGACCGGAGACTAAGAGGCCCTGGGCCGCTAAGAGTAAACAGAGAAGCGCGGGTCCCGGCATTGTTGGCCGGAAAGACACTTTCATCCCCTGGTCAGAACATCGTCCCTATAAATCACTCATCTCGGTGAGAGCCGACACTCGAGTCTTTACAGATTCACACAAAAACTAAAACACTACCGCAGTTTTATTGGCACAGCGAACAAATGTTTCAAACGGTGATAACATTTCTCACAAAATACTTCCTTTCCTAACGAGTGAGGATGAAATAAATTATATTTTGTCTTCTCTATTTATTTAAAATTAATTTTAGAGAATAATAAAACACCAAGAGACATATTAAATAGTTAAACCTATATATAGTATGATTTTTTTAAAAAAACTTCTGAAGTTATAAACGAAAAAGTATGTTAGTTATATTTATAGCTATTTTATTTCAGAAGCTAATAAAAACCGGGTCACAAAATATGTAAATAGGCCCTAATTGTTGAGCCAGCCACTCATTTATTATATTAATAAACTCTTTAATAATTAAAAGTCCCAGTTATAGATCACGATATTTTAAGACGACTATATATTTTTTTAAATTCGCTGGCACTTTCTTTGTATCTTCCCAACTAAACAAAAGATTTCAGGCATTTAAAAAAGTGGGCATTGTGTATCTTCGTAAATAAACAAACATTTTATATTTTAAAAAGCTAGCTGGCACTTTGGTTCGGCAGAACTAGGCCTATATTTTAGCGATTTAAAAAATTGGCATTTTGTTTCTTCATATCCAAGATATATTAGTTGTGTTTTTTAAAAAAAGATTAGCATTGTGTATCTTCGTAACTAGACATACATTTCAGGCAAAGGTTTCAAATCTTTAGAAAATCACTTCCACTCAAAACTGTTGCTAGGTTTGTTTACAACTAAAAACACTGCTCTCTGAATCTTATCCGAAAGAACCGCCCGTTCAAGTCGAACCGCATATAATCCAAAACGAACACTACAATGTGCTTATTCTTTTAATTCCAGATACGCGAAATAAACTCCCGAACACAAGAAGAAATGAATGAAAGAAAAAAACAAAACTTATTCCCCAAGACTTTACTTTTCCGCTCGCGTCTCGCGCCCGTCTTTGAGGAGACTGAAACTGGTCGAAGGAATTTCTTGTGTCTCCAGGGTTCAGTCTTCCAAGATTGCTCACCAGGGGCGCTGGAGAAACTAACAGATGAGTGTGGTACCAGCACAGGTATTCAACATGGCGGCCTGCTAGCTTTTTTAGCCTGCAGCGGCAAGAAAACAAAACACCATCTCACTGTTTCAGATACACACACACTACACACACACCAAGTACATAGAGAAAAATGCTCATGGAAAAACAAAAATAATGTTCTGAACGAAAATTCCTTCGAAACTTGAAAACCTGTTTTGATTCATAAACTGGAAAAATATGTGCGTGATATTTATCAAGTAAAAGAAAAATTCGTAATCATCTGAGTTAATCAGATGGGTAAATAATATATCGCGGATTAATGTATTTAGAAAAATACCAATCTGTTATTCTTGTATACATAGTCTATAGCTAAGTACTCAAACAGCTGTTCATTACGTCTTGGAAAGCATGCTTCCCTGATACTTGCAACAATGCACAAATTATAAGAAATGTCACCAATGTTTTGTGCCTCATTTCTTGATAACATAAGTTATACAATACACAATAACACTATAATTGCAACTATTTCGTTTGTATTTACATTCAATATATTATATGTTACACTTTTAAATATTTTGTAATCCAAGTCGTCCCATTCTTATTAAAGGGTACACCCGCGAATAGCGTAAAACATTTCGCGAACAAAACTGGCGATGTAAAACTCACTTCACTAATGTCATGAATCCATACATTGGTTCCGATATATCGTGGTGCGAAATATTTCGTTTCTATCCAAAAGAGAGGGAAGAAATTGACAGGCTGAATAATAATTTACCCGTCAAACTAAACGCGGCCAAACTTCCACCGTGACAGCAAATACACACTGTTGTCATATTCGAGTTTTATTTTAAAAATCCCGGGCGCACGCGCATTACATTCTCTCCCCCCCTCCCGGACCCGTGTTTTACTCGATGTTCTCGTACATAATATAGGAAATTGCACTCCTCGATAAAACTCGCGGACACATGAAACCACTGACGGGACGAAAAGTGGACATTCTTTCTCTTTCTTCGTCTGTTTTCATCTCCACGCATGAAAACGATTTCAAAACAGAACTAAGACAAGACGGAAAAAAGATTTTCTCTTATCGTCTGCTCTCTCTCGTAAGGCGGGGCCTGTTTCTTCCTTGAAAAAAAAAATCTTTCTCTGGTTCACCCCCCTCCAAAGCCAATCATACTTTCAGCGGTCAGGTACCATGCGACGTTGCCTAGTCTCGCATTCCACAATGATCCATTTCATCACGTTTTCAGCACGGAAACTTTTTTCTTTTTCATATATAGAAAGAACGTCGGAGTGGGTCGAGTGTTGAGCAAGAATTTGCGACATCCAACATCTATTTCACGAACTCCATTTGATGTTACTGACAACATAAAGTTGTATATTTTGCATCCAATATATTTTAAAATATGGACACTTAAAAAACACCACCGTCTTATCTAAGTTTTTTTGTGTGCATAAGTTCGTACATACATTTTTTTAAAACCTAAAATATAGAACAAAATTTAAAATGTCACATTAAACTAGATAAATTCTTCCAGAAAAAATATAAATTTATTAAAACAATATCTATATAATTTCATTCATGTCTAGATGACATACATTTTACGTATACCACATATTTTGTTCGTATAAAAAAGTAGACAAATCCTTATTTTGGTTGTAGACTTGACAACGTGGTATGGATGGAATGATGTTTCCTTCTCTCTTTCTCTTGTGTGTGAGAGTGTGTTTGTGCAGCATCTTTTGTATTCCTTATTCTCAACAGTTTCCTACTCCTCTTTTTTATTTTGTTTTCTTATACTTCTTCAGATGACATGGAAAGTTATTCCCCACCGGTGCTGACTGATTTTTGTAACTTTTGTTATCGCAGGATAACCTGCTTCTTGGGCTGCTCTGATCAAAATGACGATGTAGATGCCTTCTAATACAAGCATCATTCCAATTCCAAAACGCCGATCAAACCCATTTAAAAAAAATACTCATCAAAGCTGTCATACAAGATCGTTGACCCAATTCTAACACAATAAATACAACAGATGCGAATAGCTCCGAGATTATAATGGCCATGAATTTTAATTTATTTTGATTTCGTGTAGTACCATGGGAAAAAAATCAGATAGTTTAATGAACTGACTCGTGTCTTTACCTGTCGTCAAAGTTTCTTGATATCCGAACAAAAAAAATATTTAATTTTTTATTTCTGAAAGGCAACTTAAGTGAGATCTATTGTTGAGTTGTTAAACTTATAGTCCTGGTCTCGGCGGCTCAGTTGAGATTTAAATCATTATTAAACTATTCAAAATTTAAATCAGGGTTTTAAGGGACGTGTGAAAAAGTGTCACATTATTAAACCTCTAATACCGATCCAAGTGGCCTAGATAATAATATATTCATAAAAATAACAAGAACCAAACCTCAGTTTATTTGGTTTTATAGGAAGAAGTAAAATAAAAAATAAGAATAGAAAAGGAACAAAAAATCTTTCTCAATGATGGGCATCTTACACAAAAATATTTGTCTACAATATAAGAACAGAAAATAGCATATCGCTATTGTTCACATATTAAGTTATTCACTTTTCAATAAAAAATCAAAATTCTATCTATCTATTTTAGATGTGAATTTTCTCATCATCTTATAAGTTTACGAAATTAGGTAAATTATTTAGATATATTAATCCAAGCGATCAGTGATATTTGATTTTAAAACAAACGTATTAATATAATTTACATTGGCTAATCAAAGTCAATTTTTTCTAGATAAACCGACAAATGCGACAGTGCAGAATAAGTTTAGTTATTGTAAATATTCGTAATTTTATTTTTTGGTGGATAGCCTGGCTATTAATGAGGTTGCCATAGCAACGTTTTGGTACCTAACTTGATTAAATAAGTGCTACAAACAAACTGATCCAAAAGAATAAAATGGAAGCAGAATTTGATAACTTTCTTGTAAAAGTAGAAGAAATAGGTAAGAATCAACAATATACTAATAAAATATATATTTTAATCTTTTCAAGCGATGTTGTACAAATCATCATCAAATGTTTCACCCGCCTCGGTGGCGTAGTTAACTAACGCGCTAGTCGTGTTGAGCTCGACTGTCGAGGATGGGGAGATCGAGGTGCGAATCTCGGTCGGGTGAACTGCGGGTGGTTTTTCCTAAATGGTTTTCCACTCTCCCTCCACGCAAATGCGGGTTCACTTCCTCTATATTAACCTTCCCAATTCCTAACCCATTAGAGTAATTAGTACTTAAGTGTATAACCCGAACGG
>CABFWB010000339.1:295294-314591 GCA_902151455.1 Timema bartmani | reverse complement strand
CTTGCTTCCTCTACTATCTCATGTACTCCAACATCCTCATTACAAGCCCATACCATCTCAGTCTTGCTTCCTCTACTGTCTCATGTACTCCAACATCCTCATTATATGTCCATACCATCTCAGTCTTGCTTCCTCTACTATCTCATGTACTCCAACATCCTCATTACATGACCATACCATCTCAGTCTTGCTTCCTCTACTATCTCATGTACTCCCTGTACCCTAGCTCTTATACAAATAAAACTATATATAATTAGCTAACTAACTAAATATATAAATATAATAGTAAAATAAAATAAGAATAAACCTTTTCAAGTGTTGTGCAAATAAATGTCTTTTTCTTTCTCTCTCTATCTATCTCTTTATATATATATATATATATATATAAAATAATGTTTATTTTACATTTTTTTATTTTAGGTACTTGATTTGCTGCATTAATATTATGTTTTTCCATAGTATTATTAATTTATTACATTATAAAGGCTTACATCATGTTTGCAAAATATATTATCGCACATACACACACCAAACTCTTTTTAAAATATGGACCTAATAATGCATTTAATTTTAAGGGTTTGCTTTGTGGAGCCATTTTAATTGAGCTGGGTTTTTTCCACAGGTTCCATCGTTCAAGGTTTGGCTTCCAAAGATCGCAAGGAAGTCGAAAAGGCCAGCCGCAAAGCTGACATTTATTTGAGCACTGCAGACGAGAGTAAAATAACTATTACCGATGAAGGTGTAGTGAAAGCAAACCGGACCATTATTAACAAGAAAGCTTGTAGTAATGCCAAGGATGTAGCAATGCAACAAGAAACAATGCCACCAGGTGAAAAATACAGGATTTAATAAAACAACGCAATCCACGGGCAATGCCTATGTATATTAGCTAGTAAATTTCAAAAATTGTTTAGGCCAAGGCCGTAGTCAAGGGGGGGTTTTGGGTGTTCAAACCCCCCCTGAAATTTTATAAACAATGTATATATGGCTTTATTTATGGTTGAACAATATCAAAATTAAGGTACAAATACAAATTAAGGGGCTGTGTTACCATAAAAAGCACTTCAGAGAGCTTTTAGAGGTGTTTAATATTAAGAATTTTTTCTAGCCTCCGGCAATTGGAGGATGTGCCCACCAAACCCCCCGTGAAATTATTGGCCGGCTACGGCCTTGGTTTAGGCCTAATATTTTGGCAATTAATTATGGTTTGCACATTACGTGTAGGTACATGACAAAACAGGTTATCGAACATATTTGTTAACATCTCATTTGATTTGCTCCTTTTTTTTTTAGCACTGCGTTTTTCTACTTGTTCAGGTTAAACGCCTATGTAAGCTAATAATTAGTCTGATGTGTCAGGGAAAAGGAAGGTTGAGTTTAGAGGAAGTGTACCTGCATTCACATGGAAAGATAAGAGTGGAAAACCATTTAGGAAAAACCACCCACAGTACACTTCATCAAGATTCAAACGCTGATCTCCCCCATCATTGATATTCCAGTTCATTGCGAGAGTAATACCTTGGAACGTTCAACCAGCGAAGCGGGTATTTGCTGGCTACTGTATTCTGAATATTGACCTGTAGCTCTTCCAGTGCATGAGGGTGATTTGAATAGTCTTCTTTAAAAATCCCCATTAAAAGAAATCCAAGGTCGACTAAGGTCTGGGTGACCGCAATCCCTTATAAATCAACTGTCCATGAAACAGTCTCTGAGTAACAAAAGAAGGTGCGGGAAGTGTTTGCGGTCGGTTTGTCTTGCTGAAACCTTGGTTTCCCTAATTCATCTTATAAAGTTTCCACAAATTTTGACACATGTTGTAGCATATTTATTTATTTATTGTCTTTATTTTGCAACATTCTTAATAATGCAGTGAAGATTATCTTTAACTTCGTTTATTTTTATTTTTTTAGGAAAAGGTTAATTTGCTGAAATTCTTCATATTTTATTTCATTGTTATGTTTTGCCTACTGTACTACAAAGAATTTAGAGTAAGCCTATATATATATATATATATACACACACACACACACACACACACACTGATGGCTTTCACCGAAACAAGAATGGTGAAACCCACTTCGGTGGCTGCGTGGTCTAACGCGCTACTCTCGTCTTGCACTAGACTGCCGAAGACAGGGTTCAATCCTGGTCAGGTGCACTGAGGGTGGTTTTCCCTAAATTATTTCCCACTCTCCCTCCACACAAATGCTGGTGCATTTCCTCTAAATTAAGCCTTCCTAATCCCTAACCCATTGGTGTAATTAGTACATAGGGGTGTAACTCGAACTGGTAGTAAGACGCGGCTCTAAAAAAAATGACGAAAAGCATTAGTATACATATATATATATATACACACACACATGAAAAAAAATATATATATATTCCATCATGCTTGTTTCTGTGAAAGTTACCGGTAGTCTATGAAAAGGAATTTTCAACTTTATATACACATACACATGAAATATTGTAATGTCATGTGTGATAATTTGTAAATGGGTTGATGTTCAGTTTAATTAAGTGCTTGATTTACTAAAGTTTTGAAACCTTAATTCAGTCTATGTGCATAATTACACTATTGGAGTCGCGGTGAGGAAGGTACCCACATTTGTGAGGAAGAAGAATGGGAAACATTTATGGTAAAGCCACCCTTGGTACACCCGAACTTTTTTAAATGAATAAAACCAGTATTTGTATTTAGATGTCAAAGTTATTCACTCTCTTCACCGTGAATAACCCCGTTTTTTTTTGTAAGCCTGTCTCGGTAGAGTAACTTGTTAATTTAACCGCGTTACAGATGCCTTCATGAGTTACGTGGAGAAAGACATTCAACAGAGGACAGAAGACAAAAGACAACGGAAGCAAATTTCTGACCACTACAAGATTCAAGGCAATGAGGCATTTAGAAAGCAAGATTATGAAAAAGCTTTAGAACGTTATAACAAGGTAAAAAAAAAAGTTAAATCACTTTATATTTTTATAACATAATATATATATTAATAATGTGCCATATATATGTATATATACAGGGTGTTAACAGGTTAAATGGCTAAACTTTGGGAAATGGTAGTGGATCAAAAAATTAACTCAAAATATCTTTAGGAGATTTGATCGTTTTTGCTTTCTTTTTGAGCAGACAGCAAAAACCTAAGTAAAAACAAAATGGGCAGGTATTAAATAAAATATTTTATTTATTTATTTTGTTTAAATTTATGGCCTCCAGCTCAGAGACAAGTATTGTACCTATCAATCACAGAACAAGTGGCTGGCCGACATTGCGCCACTGTTGTTTCTTCGCATGAGATCTCGTTATCCTTTGCCGTAATCATTGAAAGTCATTAACAGGCACTTCATACAGCCTTTGTTTGAAAGCTACAGATACAAAAAAAATCCAATGGCGTTAAATCAGATGAACGCAGAGTCCAAACCACAGGTCCAGCACGACCGATCCATCTTCCAGGAAAATTAATATTAAGCCATTGCCGAGGACCTCTGCAGAAACGCGTGTTTTGATTTAGTTTTTTTGCTGTTTGCACGAAAAGAAAGTTAAAATGAGCAAATTTCCCAAAGGAGTTAGTTTTTTTATCCACTGCCACTTCCTAAAGTTTTGCCATTCAACCCAGGAACACCCTATATATGGCACATTTTTTGACAGAGGATTTTTCAAAATTCAACAGTTGAGGCTCCTTGATTATATTTACTTATTTTCACTGTGTCTTAGCATCAGTTCAGGTTATATGAATATATTAATCGTGTTAATGTACCCACATTTGCTTGGAATAAGAATAAGAAACTATTTAGTAAAAATCACCCTAGAACACCTGGCGAGGATTCTCCCCATCAACGACAATCCAGGTTGACACAAGGGTGACACACTGGTGCGGCTGTCTATGCTATTGATTGTACATAATATAGAAAATAATCTTGTGACTGGATGTGCTAAGTGAACTCTATCTCTCTCTCTCATAGGCCATTGAGGAAATAAAAGATAGCTGTGTGTTGTACACGAACCGAGCGCTGACATGCCTCAGACTAGGCCTCAACTTGCGCGCGCTAGAGGATTGTACTTGGGCACACAAGCTCAATGAGGACAACTTGAAGGCATGGCTGTACGAGGCCCAGGCCTACCACAACCTAGGACAGCTAGATGACGCGGAAAGAAGCGTGGAGGAAGCTATTGCCAGACATCCCGGTCAAAAGGACTTCATTCAGGGTAACATTTCAGTGGAGGAAGCTAGTGTCAGACATCTTGGTCAAAAGGACTTCATTCAGGTAACATTTCAGTGGAGGAAGCTAGTGTCAGACATCCCGGTCGAAAGGACTTCATTCAGGGTAACATTTTCCTGTGGAGCAGGATTAAAGATGTGGCAAGGGAAATCTATAGCTCCTATGTACTGTTTACACTCATGTGATAGAAATGAGTAAAGTTAAATTTAAAAAAAGTGTACCTGCATTAGCATGGAGGGAAAGTTAAGGGGGAAAAATTATCAGTATACCGGACTAGGATTCAAACCTCGATCTACCCGTCATTGGCAGTCCATTCAATTGTGAGATTGACGCCTTAGATCATGTGGCCACTGGAGTGAGTGGATCAGAATTAAAAACTATAGTAATTCTTATAACTTTTTTTAATTCGTGCATTCTGTTTAATTATTATAGTCGCTAACCTATTAATTATTTATTTTTCAGATTACATCAGTGAATGGGAGTCACATTGAATTACAATGAACTTGACGTTTGGACAGAGAAGATTTTTTTACTAGATCTAATGTAAATAGCCTTAGGAACGCATGCTTCAGCAAGTGAAGAGAAAAACATATACAAGTTATATAGTTTCATAATGAAAGATTTGCTCGGACAAGAGCGTTTAATTCTTTCTGTTCGGATGACATTTGAAATCATTTAAGTTAAATTGTCGAGATAATATTTTAACTAACATAAATACCACACTTAAGGGTGGTGTGCAGAATTTTTGTTTAAGGGGGATGGGGCGGAGAGGGTCAATCAATTTTTTTTATGAATAGGTATAAATAACTGGTTAAAAATACAATAGGTAACTCAATATTTGGTATAGTTTTGGTGACATAATATATTATTGAGATGTTTCCTTGAATAATAAAAAATAATTTAAATATTTGTATTTTATTGGGACGATAAAAAATGTAAGCACAAATAAAATCACACAATTATTTGCAGCACTCAGCCATTCATGATGCATTGATACCAACAGCTTGTACAAGATATACATTAAACTTCAGGGAAGAAATTATTAAGTAGGAATCTTACACATATCGCTTCTCGCTGGATTTATTTACTACTGCAACAGTTTTTGTTCTCGTTTCATTATATTGATATTGTTTAATCTAGTGTAAATTTATTTTCCAATGGGAAGGGTTTGAACCTCCCCCCGTCACGACCCTGCCACACTTCCTTGCTTCTTTAAACTTTAAAACATATTCAAGCGAGCAAGAACAATCCCAGTTGGCATAATTAGTTCCATGTCTGCACTTGAATATAATCTGCTTTAATTAAAAGGTCCAAGTATAACATATGCGCACATAAATATTAGTTGGTCAAAAATGTCTTATCAATATTAGTGAAAGTAGATTTTTTTTTTTCAATCTGTGAGAGGTTTCACTTTTTCTCTAACATATAAATAAAATCACACATTGTGCACAAATTCTATGTGAATTTTGTACCAATAGTATTAATAAAAATAATAAATGAACACTTTATTCAACAGTCACTTAAAACAAATATTCATCCAAATTAAATTATTACTCTCAATGGTTTATTTGTTAAGAAGAGAGTTATTTATTTATATGACAATAACAATGATACAGCCTGAGTCTAAATACTGTTGAATAGGGGTCTCCAAACTTACTGAACGGGAGGGTCACACTAAAATATTTAAAGTGTTAGGTGAGTCCGATCGAAAAAGATGCATACATTATTATATATATGTGCATACGTATAGTAAGTCTGGAACGGCGTCAAACTCAGCCTTGTGAAGGAGGACAAATTAGAAACAACTTGAATAAATAGGTAGTGGCTCCGGTCTAGAAAACTGAGATTAATGGCAGTAGGGTTCGCTGTGCTGACCATATGACACCCTCTATCCCCAAATGTTGGCAATATCTTCTGTAGAGCTCGCTTGCGAGTTGACCCAATGGAGTTATTATTATGTGTGTGTGTATATATATATACATACACAGCTTCTAATCTTAGCTAGACAAGACTAGATGCAAGCCGTGTAGCCAACATAACTACTCTCTCCCTCTACAAATAGGAAACGTCCCTCAGCTCTACAGACACTTAAAACGCTAGTAGAAAGTGCTGAGGGATTGCGCATTGCTGTGAGGTTGTTTACAATGCACTTGCATTTCATGGTATGTATGGAGGTATTTTGTGTCCTACATAGAGGAGCACCATCATCTGAAATTATGTTTTTATTTTAGTCAAAGTGTCACAGACCTGATACACCCCATGGGCCGTAGTTTGAGGATCCTTGCTGTAGGGGTTAACATAATAGCGGGTGGGCTGCAATGAAAGGAACACCCCCACCAGGGATGTATTAAGGCTGTCCACCGCCCGAGTCGAGTTTGATTTGACCCGAGCAAATGTGATTTAACACTTTTCTGTTCAGTACAGTTATATTGGACACATCTTCGTTCACGGAATCATCACTACTGTGCTCTGGCCGAGGAAAGAGTATTTCATATCCTTGAATTTGTTTTTTCTGGGTCTATAGTCTTTCCGTCCTGAACAACTGGTTCAGTCTCCCTGAAGGTGATTTTGCTAGTAATTGTAAAGTGGTCAGGGTTTTAGACCCTTAGCTCTCGATCATTTCATTTATATAATTATATTATAACCAAAGTTGTAAGCAATATATGTTTTAAATTTAAATTCATTAGCTTCATTTTTTTAGGCCTTTAACTTTTAAATCTAGTAGTTTTTCATTCTTGTAAAGTCTTTGTTGAAATCATCTAAATTTATTACTTTTACCTTTCACTACTGAGCATCGTGTTATTTTATTTTATCTGTACCTGGAAGCTGTGAGACGCACCTACAGTGGAAAGGGGAGGTTTGGCGCGAACAGCTAGCCAATCAGCACATGAGATTTTAGCGTCTGTGTTTGATACTACGTGGAAGGGAAGCGCTAGTAGCGGGACACTTGCCGGTTAGCTCGCGAGCTATTAAGACTTATTCTAAGTAGTACGAATATTTGTTCTTCACGTGTGGTCTGTAGGGAGTTGAGAGATGGGCGGAGTAAAAGGGAGACCACCATGGGGCTAATTTATCACAAATAAAACCATATTATGTCTAGCTTCAAGTATTAATTATGGTTTTTTTTCTTTTAATCATGTAAATAGTGGTTTAAAATGTAACAAAATGTGTATTAACTTTTCTCTAAAATAAAACTTCAGAATCAACATCATAAATTTAAATTTCTTTAATCAACTATGTTATCCACCCCTACCATTATTTAACTAACCCCGAGAAGCTCTACTGGACCCACTGGCTGCCGCGGACAATATCTAAAGAAGAAGACGGAGAGGTGGAGACTAGAGAAGTTCAACTGGTTAGATAATAATATGTATTTGTTCAATTTGGAAATAAAATTAAGTGAACGAGTTATTTTTAAATAGTTACGAGAACAGGTGACAAGTTCATGGGTTGGCGTTAGGTTTTACTTAACTAACTTATAAAATAGAATAATAATAAAGTGTAGTAGAGGTGTGCAAAGCTTCAAAACAGCTTTGAGAAAAATAATATCATCTTTGACTTGGCTTTGGAAAAAATTCTGATTTCAATAATTATGAAGCTTTGCCAATAAAACTATTGACAGCTAAAATACACCATTTATTTTCAATTACTGCGGAATCATTCTGAGTTGTTTAAAATTAATAATCATATGAAAAAATCTGAGGTAAATGAATAGCATGTTGTTTTAATAATATGATTTGTTAGATTATAATGAAATACTACAAAAAAAATTGTGCAATAAAACAGTTTAAATATTCAAACTTTGTGAATATTTTATTAGAGTTTGCTTTGAATTGAAAAAAATTGAGTTGGCAACAACTCTAAAAATATGTAGTAGTATTAATAGATGTTTATTAAAGTTTATACTTTAACCTTCTCATGATAATTTAGGTGTGAGTGTATACATTTTCTAAGAAATATTAGGTCTTTATTTCTTAAATTTGTTTTCTCTCTTAGAAAGTTGCATCGCAGGTTTTACTCCCTCTCATAATGAGATCCGATAGTCAAGGACTGAGCAGTAACAATATTATTTTCTTCTTTGTCAAGTGGCAGCAATGTAAAGTGTGAACTGTGTTCTTCTTTTCAATGTAAAAGTTATTGTGATTGTTTATGTTATTTATTTGTTTCTATCCCTCTTTTCCTCGTTGCCAGAGTAACTGCTTAGAGCCATTAATTAAATTAATAAATTTATTCTTTCTAATATTGATTATTTTTATTAATATCAAATGATTACCTTTACTTGTGGGCCAAAGTGATATATTAAATAATCTTAGTTTTGTTGAGTGTGTGTAAAATAATGACGTAATGATTCACAAATTGATGAATATTATCTTTGGTATGGTTGACAGCCGTTCAGAGGAGTACATTTGAATTATATTTAATATGTTTGAATAATTGTGCCTGGAGTGAGTTTGATTCCCATGTGCATATGATAAAAAATATGTTAATATGATAAAAAAAAATACTGATTCAGTTAAATTCTGTCAAGCCACATGTCCCAAATGAGAGAAACTATCGCAGAATAGTCTGAAGTCACCAGTGAAGACGGCAGTGGACCGAGACCCACCTGTTACTTGCCGATATTCAAACCAAAGCCACACTCTGGTGTCACTAGTGCTAGTCTCGCATTGTCCGAGAGATCGACAACTCTCTAAATCCTGTAGAAGGATCATGCTCTCGGTTGAAGCACACGCCTATAACCTCGCCCAGAACCACCTCTGCGGTCGTCTCGACTACAGCATCTCCGACGAGGTGTCCGGACACTGTGTTGCCGTCGGGGTCCCCCAGGGTGATGTGGAGATGAGCTCCGTCGCTGCAGATTGTCCCTACCAGCGACGTGATCTCAAAACATGTGTTTAATGAACGCACCTAGAGGAACAAGCGTGACCCAGATGTTAACAGAATACACAGCCACATTTACACTCTAGAACAGTGATTCCCAAGTGGGCATTAAAACTTTCCCCCTTAGGGGCTGTGTGATAATGTAGAGTCGGTAAGGAGGTGGCATGGTGGCACTGATCTTATACTCCTGCCACTCTGACTTTAAAGCAGACATCAAGAGTCTGATACATCTCTGCCAAGCCCATTAATCACATTAAGAATGTAATGAACAGTAAAGTATTTACTAAATATGATATTCAAGAAACTTGATAAGTATCTATCAAACTTTGAAAAACTAATATCCCTGGGTGAATTTATCAAGTTTTGTTAATTTAATCACATTGAAAAGTTTTAACTGGAACTTAAATAAATGCGTCATTAAATGTTACCAGTTCGAATTTGAGTTATTACCATTTTTCCTTAGTGGGAAGTGTGAACCGGTTCTCTGAAAAATGTATTTTTAGTGTAAGGGTAGGGGGTAGGGATGTAGTATCGAAAGAAAAGTATCAATAACATTAAGTATCGGTATCGAAACATATAAACTTTTCTGCTTTGTGATGACAGTGATCATTGATAAATGGGTAGAAGACTGGTCGCCACTCGCCCCATCGCCCGGTCTTGCATCAGACTGTATTGATAAACAAACATTAAATAACAGTATGAATTATGACGATTAAGAGATTGAATTCTAGAGATGCTTCTTGCTTGTCGTGCAGAAAATGATTGAGAAATATTGTCATTTGTTTTTCCTCCACAGCCCACCCTAGTTAACATTTAATCCCAGCATGAGTGAAGAGGAAAAAAAAGTTGTTTCTTTTGATACTGACTAGATACCGGAGTGTGAGTACCAATATCAGTAAAAGTATTGAGTAAAAAATACTAGTATCGAAAGGAAAATATCATTATTAGTTAAGTACCTATTGATAATTAATAAACTCATCCCAGGGGCCCCATACTTGGGATGCGACTGCCCTAAAAGTTTGTGAACCACTACTCTTATAAGAAAAAACATCTGTCTAGACAAATGTGCAATATTTCACTAGAAAACACATCTAATACCAACACACTATCATTTCACTTTAGTTATTATTTTCCACTGCGTTTCAATACCGATACAGGTTATCCGCATGGATTTAAATTGCTTTACAATTTATCATAAACCTCGATAAACTATAAAATGAAACTTTATTGGAAAATTAAATTGGAAGACACTCGTTTTATATATATATATAAAAAAAAAAGGAGATCTAAAGAGAAGTAAACCTTATTGACTTTATCAGTATCTGAAGCGAAGCGAATTTTAACTTTCTGTAAACTTCCACAGCACGTGAGAATAAAGCAAGCTTTTAGATTATTTGTTTTAACGAACTCTATTAGAGAGGACTTGAGTTCCATTCCAGGAAGTAGCCGAATGGGATAAACTTTCAAGTTGCTCATTACAGAGGTCTACCAAAGTAGTAAGTACATTTACTTGACAATTTAATATTATGATCAAATTTAAAAAGATTTGAGCCACTTAGATCTTAAATACGATTATTTTAATTTTTACGTACCACCGTACAGGGTTGCCAAAGCTAGTGCGATGTTGACCTTATGTCGTTCTAGCTCATCACTCTCCGCTGAGGATGAGTCGTTCACGGCTCTTCTGTCGTTCTTGTTTATTCGTTCATATTTAGCTGAGAATCGGTCATTGATTGTGATGTGAGGAGCTACACTCTCTATCCAGGAACAAGTTGAGCATCAGAGGTGTTACCTCAAGGACATGTTATATCTAGCTGTGTATTGTAATGTCTTATGTCTGCAACATGTATTTGACAGAATAGAACTCGCCTTGTACCGAGTTAGACCGTTATGTATTTTGACAATTCTCGCTGTAGTATCACATGGTGGCAGTGGTCGGATATTGTGCTGTATTTAAGTATAACTAAGGTGAAGTGAAGAGTTCCAACATATATTTTAAAAAAAACAGTTTCATTATGTCGGCACTTGTGTATCAAATACCGGCTCCAGACCCTTTCGATTTCAAATCAACATTGGAATGGAAATCATGGAAAGATCGTTTTATGCGTTTCAGACATGCTACAGGTATGATAAAGGAGGAAGAAGAAGATCAGATAAATTATTTGATTTATCTATCGTTCAAGCTATCATCACATTGATCTCTATAATATAACTGGATGGACATCAGTTCTATATCTGTAATTTTGAGCTGTCGTCTGCATACCATTGTATAAGAGAGAAAGAAATTTTCGGGTATCTCTTTCTCTCATACACCCAAACAAGGCAATGTGGCATTTTGACATCGTTCATGAATTTGATTGAATATGTGAGATACATCAATGTGTGATTAGTTGAATGAAATAATTATGTTAGTAAAAGCTTTGAAGAGCATATCAAAGTTCGAGACTGGTTAGTTTTTCTTTGAATAAGTTGATGTAGCCTAATATATATTATGATTTTTGATGGAAGCTTGCTTGTAAGGCTTTATTTCGTACAAGAATCATACCCTATAGTTATGTTTAGTTAAAATATAAGACCTTCCAGAAGGAAATATTTACTTCCGTTCATAATACTTTATGTTAAAAAACATCTAAAAACAATAACTTCAGTTTCAAACATAATAATAATAATAATTCATAATTGACACTATGATAAGAGGAAAGCTAACTATTTAAATTAAAATCACTTTGAAATAATCGAATTAACGATGAACGGGTCAAAATGTGTGTTGGTTAAGATAGTGCCAACTTTTCCTGATAAAGTGTGTTATGTGGTCAGCACAACAAACCCTCAGGCTATTCATCTCAGTTCTAGAAGAGACGAGTCGCTACATTTTTCATTCAAGTAGCTCCTTAATTGTTCTCACAAGGCTGAGTTGACCCTGCTCTAGGTCCACTGCCTCACAGAAAATTTTGAAGTGGTGAGGTCTGAAACCGGAACGCCTGGATTTGTAGCAAGGAACTGAACCTGAAATGAATTCATTGTCCTTTGTCCAGCAGGACACAACTTTTGATTTTAAGTTTCTAAATGTTTACTTAAATATTTATTTCACTAATAAAATATGTAAGTAAAGACAAATCTTATTTTATGTAGAATATTTAAAACAAATTTTTGTTTAAATCAATCATAGCTTTCAACCGCGACTATCTCCCAAATTTTTACACTCTTTTATTACTAAAACTAATTTTAGAGTCCAAACATTTTCGTGGTTTTGTTAAAAATAACATCGATGGTGTCAAGCTAAAAGGGAATAAACAACATTTTGAAAATTGTTCAGTAGGAGCTTTAAATACAATGATTTAATACTGATTCTTTCAATTCTTAAAGTGATTGGTTCTCCTTAAAGCTTAATCTTCTTTATTCAAGAAAAAATATAATAATAATAGTTGAATTCAATAAAAAAATTGTTTAAAATGAAATAATAATAGTGATACGTTGGTTATTCCCTTTTAGCAAGCCATGTTGTAGGTATAATATTGGCTATTCCCCTGCTCATACAGTTATTCCCTTTTTGCTTACCATAATTTTGCTATTAAATTCAGTTATAACTTACTTTATCTTAAACTGCAATACTGGAACTTCAACAATAAACTGTTCCTCAAATTTTGCAAGAGGCATAGGCCTAGGCTATTACTGTTCATGAGGGGGGAGAACACTCAAATTATCTAAAATAAAATACTCTAAAAAGAATTGAAAACACTGAATTTAAGTAACTATTTACACAAACAAAATAATGAAAGTTATTAAACAATTTTTTGCTCTCCATATTTTGATCTTCTTTGCAATTAATTGCAATATTATTGGTTTTAAGTTTGAAAAAAAAAGCACAACTTAATTGAAAAAAATAAGCTACTTTAAAAATAAGTGAAAACACTGTATTTAAATCACTATTTACACAAACAAAATAATAAATTTATTCTACATCTTGCTCGCTCTCCCTATTTTGATCTCCATCCTCCTCATCAGTATCCATCAACACATCGAGAACTGTAGGTCTGTTTGATAATTTAATGTATTCCTCGTGGTATATATCTGGGATTATTTTATTCCTGCATAGGGTTGTTAGTTCTTTGTATTTAGGTGTGGATATAGGAAGACGTGTTTTGTAGAGTGGCACTGGTTGACATCTGACAGTTTTATTAACTCTCTTTGTACTAATTTTGCGTCCATTAAATGGCCCTATCTTTAAATATTGGAAATTTTCTTCTTCATTTGCAGAGTACTTAATTGCTACACAATCAGATCCTTTTTCAAGCTTGGCAATCATAATTTCACTGAATTTAACTTTTTCACCATTTTGAAGATTTTTTCTTTTAGATGGCATTAAATATTCCTCTACCGGCGTCCAGTCTTTTATCTGGTTGTGTTTCACTACAACAACCGAGTATGGGTTTTTCACTCTTGAATTGGTAAGAATTGTTGGCCATTCGGTTGGTGCCCAGACTGTTTTCCCTTTGATGAAATTTTCTATAGAAGCATGCATAGAATCTACAGGCATGTATGTGTGGCCTTGTTGGAGAAAGTTTAAAGTTATTGTTTTAATATTCTCTGATGTCTTCAAGAAAAAAACTATTGTAGCCAAAATTCTATGGTTTTTATTCTGACCAGGGCAGTTATCACAATACAGGCTTACTTCATGAATGTTATTTCTACTGTCAACATCTTCTAAATATAAATATAGCATGGTAGAAATTGCATTTGAGCCTTTTTTACCATCAGATTCAGTCCATATATAGCAAAATCCATCCTTTGTGTTACTTTCGTAAAAACACAAGTTGTACACATTGTATTTCCTTGCATAATAAATCAAAGTGCTATTGCCATGAGGTGTTGTCAATGTTTTCTGCAGGTCAAAGCTTACACATAAAAATTTATCTTCATTACTTCTTTTCTGGTCATGGCGAAACTTTTCGAGACTCATCTCAACTTTAGTTCGGTGCTCCTCATATTTTTTTCGATCCACTTCACTTTTTTCTAATTATGATTTTCTTGTGAAGCTTTCGCATAAAGAACACTTATCTTTCTTCGGATGATGTATTCCAATGTTAAAATCTTTGCGCCAAATGTTTTTAAAAACGCCACCACTAACATAATTTGTACTTGCTTCTTTGCAAAATCTGACATAATTCCGATAAAGGTTTTCTAAACTTCCCATCTCAGCAGGTACATACTTGCGAGACGTAGATGCTCTGCAGTAATGTGACGGGACAGCAGGAAGGTTTTCAATATATTGATTTACCGTGCTGAGTAAGTCATCAGGTGTCTTGTTGTGGGCAGGTTTTTTCCCCCTGGCATCAGGTTTAGCACTGAATATATCGCACTTATGCGCAATTGTATATTCAATAAGCTTCATGCTAATATTTAGTGTAGCTATCATAAATTGTTTACAAACTTTTACTGTTCTCCCCTCTTTTGGCATACCATGCTCCCGTGTTACAGTTCTAGCTCTAATTGATTCTTTGCTTGTCCTCCTTCCAACATCTTTTTCTGTTACACACGATAACAGCCAATCTCTTTGTCTTTGTTTGTCTTCAAATCCCCAATAGTGAGAAAACAAACTCTGTCTTTCATCATCAGTAAAAGTTGTACATTCATTTTGACAACGTTTACCTAGGCATGGATTGGGCTGCAATTGTTTGCCTTCAGCTTGAACACCATTGACACGTTTGTAGGCTTTTACAGATGTCTTCATTTTTTTTCTCATCTCGTTTTTTGGCATTTGTCGCGATTTTCTTTTTCCGCCTTCTCCTATGGTCTCATCTTGATTAATATTATTATTTAAAGACTCTAAAGTAGTATTAGTAGTTATTGGGTTTGTCTCTGGGCTCTCGTCTTGGTCTGTGTTCAACTTATCTGTCAAATGGTTTGGATCAACAAAAATATTTAAATCATGATCTAAATCTATAACAACAGTGTCCTTACAAATAATAGTATTAACAATAACGTCTTTATTTTCAATTGAATTCAGTTCCTCTACACCACTTAGTGTAATAATGTCTTCATTGTTAATACTAATCACAATTTCTTGATCTAGGTTCACACTTTCAGTATTAATAATGTCATTTTCAACTAATTTTGATTGTTCATCATTAACAGAAACATTTAACTCCTGAGTAAGTTGTCGAAGTTCACCATTGTCTACAACATAATCACCTACAGGTACAGCATACTCAAGATTAAATAATGTTCTGCAAAGTTCATCATTATTTTGTGTATTATCAGACACTTGTTGCTGCTTCTTTAAAGCTAAATGAACTAATTTCTTACCTCTGCTTAAACTTTCCATTTTAATTAAAACTGATAATAAAAGCAAAAACCACAAGTCTTCAAACTAGAACTTGTAAACAAACAAAATCACATTCTCAGATGTCATATCTCAAAACCAAAACAAACAATAATATTTAATTCAGTTTACTTTACCTCCCTATAGAGTGCAGAAATTTCTAAGTTGGTTTAATAGATAGAAGTTAAATAAATTATGGTTTTGACAGAAGAAAAAATTATTTATATTATTTTATTATCTATGTTGGTTATTCCCTTTCTGCATGACAACCTAGAAGAATAACTGTTGGTTATTCCCTAAACAAATAAATAAATACTTAATTATTTAGCTTATTTTTGTGTTTTCAGTTATATCCTTTTAGTTTTTCATTTAAAATACCCTCTGCTATTACGAGAAGGTATTAACTCAATTTCGAAAAAAATGTTGGTTATTCCCTTTTAGTTTGACACCATCGACATTTATTTTTTAATTAAGAGTATTTAATAACATTATTTTGGTAGCCCTGTCTTTTCTGCTCAACCTTCAATCTCTCGAAACATCGTTATTAAAAGTCATTAGCAGGAAATGGTGATTATACTATTAGAATTATTAAATAAATGTTTTTACTTAGTTTCAGCTTATTATTATTATTTGTAGATGTGCTTTATGCTGTTGATTTGCTCAAATACCCATTATATTTTAATATAATACAATTTAGTTTATGATGACCTGTCCGACCTTGAAATTCAAGACATATCATACAAATTTTTTCTTAAATTATATTTATGTCTTAATTTTCTAGGCGAGCCCAATCAGAGTTGTAGTGACTGGTGCAGCTGGTCAAATCGCTTACTCTCTGATCTATCAAATCGCTAAAGGCGATGTGTTCGGTGCCAACCAACCTATATCACTTCTTTTGTTGGACATCCCACCGATGATGGGGGTGTTGGAAGGAGTTGTCATGGAGATTAACGATTGTGCGTTGCATTTAGTGCAAGAAGTGATCCCTACAGATGACCCTGCTGTCGCATTTAAGGATGTAGACGCAGCTTTCTTAGTGGGCTCAATGCCAAGGAAACAAGGCATGGAGAGGAAGGATCTACTTTCAGCTAACGTCAAGATTTTCAAAGTTCAGGTTGGTTAAAACATACTTGTTGTCAAAGTGTTAAACTACCCCCTCGATAGCTTATCCTACAAGGCAAAATTGTAGAGACTTTTTCTTTGTCATATGATCTTAATTTTTTTTTATAATCACTACATTACTTTTTCTTTGTCATATGATCTTAATTTTTTTTATAATCGCTACATAGTGCGTTTTCTGAACCAACTTAACATTATCAACACATTTTAGTAAACTAACTTAATTTTAGAACAGCCACAATGTTCAGTCCTTCACCTTTTATTTCATCCCCCAAACCCCTAATTTAATCAATGATAAACTTTTTGGTCTGATAGGAATCAAATCCAGGACTTAACTCAGGCTGGGCTAAGTAATTGATGTATCACATAATTGTTCTGAACTGCCCCCTTTGATAGAATGGTAACTTAATGTTGATCTTCTCAAATCTGTTAAAAACTTGCCCAATTTTATTCAGGGAGAGGCACTTGATAAAAATGCCAAGAAGAATGTGAAAGTTCTGGTGGTTGGTAACCCTGCCAACACAAATGCCCTGATTTGCTCCAAGTATGCACCTTCCATTCCGCGGGAGAACTTCACCGCTATGACTCGACTGGACCAGAATCGTGGAAGGGCTCAAATCGCAGCGAGGCTGAAGACCAATGTTGGTAATATCAAAAATGTGATAATCTGGGGCAATCACTCAGCGACGCAAGTCCCAGATGTGCGCAGTGCGACCGTGACGGTTGGAGGATCGACCATTGGGGTCTATGAAGCTTTGAAGGACGACGCTTGGCTGCAAGGAGACTTCATCACCGTGAGTCAGCCATTTGGCTAAACTTGTCCTTTTACAGTTTGTATCCTAACCAAAATTATGACCAGTTTATTGTAATTTAGTCTTCAGAGATTGTAATAGTTGTACAAGTGGAATTTTGTAAATTATTGTGATAAAGTTCTCAGATTTTACAGGGTGTCTATCAAGTCACAAAAAAGTTACTAATTGCAAAAAAATGTCAGGAAAGTCCCTGAAAAGTCACGGATTTTCAATATTTTGCCCATAAAGTCAAGAAAATATTTTGGTTTAAATTTTCCGCACATCGTAACAACGTGAACATGTCAAATGTCAAGTCACCCACTAGATGCCGGCGCTAGCCGCGCAATTGCTGATTGTTTTTACCGTGATACCAAGGACAAGATTAACGTTCACCATCTATTTAAAGTTTAATGTTGCATGTGAGTGCATTATGCCTATATTTTCATTATATAATGTTTGGCCGATTATCGAAGGAATTTTGTGGTCAAAGAGGGCACCAAAAAGTCACTAATTTTTGTTTCTCCAACTCGGTAGACACCCTGTTTTAAATTTCTTGTAAAAGAACTTTAAAACTTGAGGTTTGAAAACATTTGTAAATTCCAACAGACCATTCAGAAGAGAGGCGCAGCAGTGATTGCGGCACGCAAGATGTCCTCCGCAATGTCTGCCGCGAAGGCAGCGGGAGACCACATGCGGGATATCTGGCAGGGCACCCCCCCAGGAGAGTTTGTATCAATGGGTGTGATCTCGGACGGGTCCTACGGAGCCCCCAAGGACATTGTGTTCTCTTTCCCAGTCAACATTCAGAACAAAGAGTGGAAAATTGTACAGGTGATGTTTGATAGTCAATCAAAATTTCTGAGTGATAGGAGTAGAAATTGTTTAGATAAAACATTCATCACCAACGGTTTCCAGCCGTGGCAGGGTCACTTTAGTAAAATGCCTCCACCCTTATCCTTCCTCCTTTAATTTAGTCCATTCTTCTCCTTTCACTCTAACACTTTTTGTTATCTGCTTCTCCCACCTCTTTCTTGACCTCCCTTGCGGTCTTTTTCCGATATACTACCCATTGCCAACATTTTATTTGGCATCCTCCCTTTTTTTCTATCATTACATGTCCATACCATCTCATTCTTGCTTCCTCTACTATCTCATGTACTCCCTGTACCCCCGCTCTTTCTCAGATAACTTCATTACTAATCTTGTTTCTCCTTGTGACAGCTAACATCCTCCTCACAAACTTTATTCCCATGGTCTCCACTTTCCTAGTCTCTCTTACATTCAATGTCCATACATCAGGTACAAATTACGCCCTCTATAACAATTACATTATTATTGTGACATCCAAATTGTTAAAAATTAACTCTAGTTTTGCTGGTAGAAAGGATAGGAATTTGTCCAGAATTCTAACTGGCACCGCCTTGTCCGAGAGCGTCGGGACCACCTCTGTTTGTGCATGTGTCTCAAAGTGTTTTATGCGCATCTTCCCAGCGCTCCTGTATTATTTGAAAGGCCATGGTTCGGTCTCAGCCATATCCACAGAGGCTCAACTGGTGCTAACAACCTAACAAATAAAAGTGTTGTTAAATATTATTGTAAGAAAAAATAGGCCTTATTAGAACCTGAGCAATGATTTTTAAAAGGACAAATCTTAAGTGTTTAATTTTTAAATGTTTATAGCCCTTATTTTTACATTCGTCACAAAGTGAAGTTTTAAGTAAGGATCAACTGAAGAAGGATTTTTTTTTTTTTTTAGGGTTTGACCGTCGACAGCAAACTGCAGCCCCTGCTGGAAGCTACAGGCAAGGAATTACAAGAGGAACGCTCTGAAGCCCTAGAAGTTTGCGAGCATTGACATGAAGGGCCCCCAACCATGCCACGTTGTCGTTATTAGTCGCTGTAATTACTAAGAGATTTATCCTGTATGTTCCTAACTTTTAAATCCTTGACACCAACATTT
>CABFWB010000339.1:283964-295089 GCA_902151455.1 Timema bartmani | reverse complement strand
CATGAAGATAATTGATAATAAAAAAACATGGTACAAAACATTTACAATTTTTGGTTTTACATTTATTCTCTTATTTAGATTTTCATTTTTCTGTAAATTAGATTTTAGTGTACAATATATTAAATGAAACCTAAAAAATAATATTTTTTTTAATAGCACTTGATTTATTTTTGAATGTTTGGTATGACAACATGGTTGGAGGGCACCCCAAGAAGAGAGTCTGGTGTTTTGTGAAACTAGATTAGACCCAGTAATACTCTATAAACATTGACAATAGTGTAAGTTGGACTTGCGTCGGTTTGTCCGAGATGGGTAGCCAGTTAGGCAGTAATATTCAGCACACCACATACAATTAAAGTTGTTAAACTTGTAATTTAACAATTATATAAATATTAGAAGTCCCTTGGCTTTTAATATTTCTATCATTAATATGCATTAACAAAAAATAAAAAATACTGGGTTACCCAGTTCTCAATTTTTAGTTTATATTTAGTTAAAAATTATTTCAAATAGTTGGAAGGTACTGAATAAATTTTTAAACTAAACTCCTGGTACTGGATCAGAATAAATACATTGTAAACTAGTTTTTAAAGTAGTTTTCAATTTACTTTCTTTTATTGTAATTGGTTAAAACTGGCCATTTTTAAGAGTGTACCAATCATTCATGGTTTTGTATGTGAAGCATTCATTAACTTTCGCTAAGAGTATTTCTCTATACTGCCAGCATAATAATAAGGTTTAAAAAACAATCTGAAATTTTTTTCTTGAATGGATTGATTGAGAAAATATTTTACGATGAATGTAATTTTTCAATGGCGCAATCAAACTAAACAACTTATGTAATGTTTCTCTAATAAACTGGAGTTTTGCTCAATTTATAAGGGTTAAAATATATATATATGGCTATTAATTTGCCAATCATTCTATAGTTAATAATAAATATTAGAGATAAAACAATTTTATATTCCTCTGCTAGTGCAACAAATTGTGAGCTAAAAGTTATATATTTTTGGAAATTTTGAGCTCATAAATAAAGAATCTCAATCTTGTACAGGAAGTTGAGAATACAAAACATAAAACGAGGTAGACATTAATATATTATACAAAAATACTCATATAAAGTAAAAATAATGTCCTTAAATAATCATGATAGACTTGTATAAAATAATTCACAAAATAAAAGTAACACTTACAGACATTCACGATTCTGACAGCAAGTTAATTGATGTTCAAACTTAGGTCTCACAATTCACTACCCTCCACACTTTTATTTGGTTTTAGCGGAGGAATTATTTTTAAGAGTCAATACTATTTGATATTTCATCTGTTTACTGGTATAATGTAAGGTTATGGTAGGTGTGGTAGGGTTTTGGTACAGTGAAAGGAATTTATCCAGGCAGTTCTTCTAGAACAGTGCTATTCAACCTTGGGTACGCAAACACATATTAGGGGGTCTGTAAAATTAAAAATACATGTATATTATTTCATCATTAGTATTATTAGGTATTCTGTCTTGTGTCAGGTCCATTCCTTCTGACAGTGAATGCTCCTCTTTCCCTCAACAATTCCTTCTGACAGTGAATGCTCCTCTTTCCCTCAACAATTCCTTCTATGACGTGCTGAAGACAATTTCTCCTAAGGATGTGTCTGAGCCAGTTTGCTTTGTACAAAAGAATCACATCCAAAATGGTTCTCTTCTCCAGCTCCACATTTCAAATCTCTCCAAGTATTTCTTTTCCATCTTCCTGAGACTCCAAGTTTATGCTCTATACAGTGCAATATTTCAATGATAAAATATGTGCCAAATTTAGGGTTAGCCACAAGAGATCCGGACGTAAGGACATGTGATCCGGGAGCGCCAGTTTTTTTCTCTCTTTTTTATGCGATTATTATCTGGGCGGGTGGTTGGATATAGGATTGGCAATAATGTATTTGTTATTTAAGGGCTTGATTTTCCTTTTTTATCATTTATAATTATTTAATACATTATTTTGGATATATATTAGAGAATATGTATAACTTGAATATGGACCAACCAACCACTCGGGGGCACAAAGTTGAAAGAAATATCTGGAGTAACATGTAAAGAAAAGGTTGAATACCACTGCTCTAAAACATCGCTCATCGTGTTCGACTGGACATCACTGCCTTTAAGGGGGGGTTTATTTGTCATTGTTGGCTATTGAGTCTTGTTATCAAATATATTTTTACTTTGTGATTGTTATGAGGTTTATAAATGTTACTCATGGTAGTTTTAATTGATATTCTGGTATGTGTTTAAATTGTGAAATTTTGTAACGTTGCTGTTAGTTAAAATATATTTGTTTTTTGTTGGTAAAGGTCGGTGCTCCAAACTGTGCTGTCGTATGAAAACTGTGAATTATTCATCGTCCATTGTTTATAATTTACACCCCAAGGTTTTATTAGGTAATTTCATTTACCAAGGTTGTCATGGGTTAAAGTTTTTCACTATTTTATTGGTCTTAAATCCATACCAAAGTGTAAAACCTCCTTTGAAAACATTAATCTTTAGTAATGGTTAGTATAATTTATTTGTAATTCTGGTATCAACTTAAAAACATTACAGTTGTATAATTTTTCCATATAAGACAAGTTTTCCATGCTTAACATTTTGTACGGTGAACAAATTTGGAAATTAAATTGTATGGATTTTTTAAAACGAATTTTCTAAAAAAAAAAACATAAAAAAAAACCCCAATCTTTACAACACACTGGCGTTGTTTCCGTTTGGCTTTGAAATAGATTTACATTAATTTTAATATAGTCCCCTTAAAGTAACCACACAAAGAATTTTTCGAACCACAATAATTTAATGTTTTTTTAAATTTGTTAAGATCAATAAATAGTATAATACAGTTTTTTTACATGTGATACACTGCCAAATAGGATGTTGATTGCACTTATGTGTGAATTAGAGCTTTTATTTGCATGTGGAGGTTTTTTATTTCATAGATTGTTATTGTGTAATAAGAATATAAATTAATATGTTCCTTATCCCAGTACTTAAAATGGAGGACGTTCAAGGTCACGCGTCTCAATAATTTTGCAAGTCTTAGGTGCGGGGAAATATATTTTCTAGAATGGGAATGTTGATTGGTTATAGGAATATGTGTTAAGATAAAAATTTAACAGTATAGTTTTATCATTTTTTCTGGCAATTTAAGATAAAAAACAACAAAGAACTATGAAATATTCCAACCTAATGAATATATTTATCGAGTTAATATTGTTGATTCTTGTTGAAATCAACCTAATTGATGATTATTTTGCCTATAAAAGGCCAAGTAGTCAATTTTGTTTTATTTTGTGTATACAACACAAAGTAAAAGTTAGTAAACTAGTGGAGCAGATCCAACTCTTCTTATATTTCTTTATAAAACAAATAACTCTGCTTCCTGTGCAGCTATCTTACTATTATTTACTGCTACATGAAATGTTTTGTGGGAGATATTATGTATTTTCAATCATGTTATAAAGATCCATTTTTAAGTACTGGTACTAGTGATAACATGTATGTTAGATACACTTATGTATGGCATTTTCATTCACAAGAAAAGAGGGTGATATACGGACATAAAAAATAACATTACAAAGAGCTTTGATTTGATCGAGTATAGTTTCAGTTGGTTTAATGGAAATATTCATTTGCTTGATTATATCGACTGACGTTACTTTTAAAACAAATCATGGAAATGCTATATAAATGTGACTAGCTTTGAATAGTATGTTGTGAAGCTGGAGCGCTACAGTGTATTGTACACTTGACATTAACCCCTGGCGGGTGTTTAAACGTTGAACAACTTGATTGGCCGATAGTTGAACATATTTGCAGCACTCAAGCGGAACACTATTTTTATGTTCATCTAAATATATTTTATTTTTATATAATTATTATTGTTACAAATGCTTATGGAGGTTGTATAGAAACTGCTTGATGCGTAGGAAAACTATTTAGAGCTTAGCGTTGGGTGTAATAGGTGCCTAATTGAAGGTTGAAACATATTATGCTGTGTTGCTGTCCACTTTTAGAACAGGTGAAATAATATTGTATAATAGTTATAATAGTTATAATAAAGACTTCAGAAACTTGAACCAATCTGTTTGATTTTAAGGAGCGACTTTCCAGTAGAACCCTAATCTCCACAACTCAATTTAAATGATTTGTATACTTTTGTTTTCAAGCAACACAAATGAGCCCAGCCTATATTTCACCATGGATGACATCTAACTTAAGTAGGTCATTCAACTCGAACTAAACATCTTAAGAAAAAGGGTCATTTAATTCTAACTTGTTTAGCTTCTTTGGTTTTAGTTTCAATTATAATTTCTTGACTATAGCCACAGACTGGAAACATTATAAAAAAGTAAATAACTGGTTTGTTATTTACTTCTGTCAGTGTCTACTAACAATGAGACATAGGCATGTTACATATGAGAGATAGTTCTCTCGTAGTAATGAAAGCGGCTCAAGTCAGCCAAGCTATTCAACCAGAAGATTACATTTAGCAAAACATCAGTAAGCATGACACATTTTTTAAGCTATAAGTAGGTGCGAAATGAGGACAAGGGGTTTCTTGTTTTAGGCAGTGTATTAAGAGGTTTTGATATTTGATGGCAAGGACAATAGAGGTAGTTCTTGTTTAGGACGAAGTGTAGTAGTTCACCGATATAGACGTATTAAGGGATTGTTTGCTAGACTGATTGACTTGGGCTATAACTTTCCTAGTATTTTACCAATTAACTATCTACATCACTTTATGTACGCTAGTCCACAATAACTTCATCAACACTTCGAGTTGGACTATTTTAAACGCTCCTACCCGACAACACCCACCATTTGATAGGCTATTCTGACATTGACATATAGAGGGGCGGCAGTGACACTTCCTTGTTATTCTGTTGTAAATGTTATAAGTTCTATTGCCTTAGCACCCGCCTACCAAGTTATTGTTACAGAGTTAGATCCTCGGTGTGGGTGGCTAAAAAAAAACTTTTTTGGTGTTTCTTCCTTCTTAGAGCAACTGTTCTAGAGTTAAGTTGGATTGTAAGTTGTGTGTCGATGAATAGCGAAGCTTGGAAGACAGAAATGATCTTTAGTCATAGATGTATGGATATGATACACTTTTCCTTACACTGATGAACGCAGAATTTATAGAAACTGTACCCACATTTTCTGATAGGAAAAGCCTGACCTCTACACTTTGGCTGGGATTCAAACCAGACACTCTTGGACTGAAGCTTAGTCCACTTGCCTAACACTGTGGCACGATGTTATAATAATTGGTCGGTTCACAGAGGACAATTTAATCCCAAATGTGAGAGGAAACCCAGAGATTCAATTTAGCATTTATTAGCGATGTCCAAAGTTTACTTTTTTTAATTCATAGCAAACTATTATCAAATATATTAAATATTTTAGAAGTTAAAATATTTTTTTATTAGTTTTATGTTTGAAAAAAAAAGGTAAGAATTATTTATGTAACTTTATGCATTAACATCACTTGGGAAATGTTTTATTGCATAGTTATTGTTTGTGATATTTTGTTTTATTTTGATAAATCAGGTTACTGTCACAACGTTCAATTCTGTTACTTTAGATTTTTACCATACAAATATTTATTTGTATTTGAACATAAATCATTTGTTGAGTAATTTATCTGTAAATATTTTTATTTGTAAATCTCTGCAAACCACTAGCGCTAAAAATAGGGATGGGATCCTTGAATCCTTAAGGATATTCAAAATTCGAGAAAATTATGGATTCAAGACTTGAATTCTTGAAAAAAAAATTTATTTTTTCAATTTTCCAAGTGAAATTTGTTTCAGAGCTCTAATACTGCTTATTGGTGACTCAGAACCAATTATTATAATTATAGCATGAACTTAACAACCAAACTCCAGACCAGTAATTTAACACAATGTATGAATGTTATAATGATTGAATTATAAGAAAGAATGTTAACAGTTATTATTTGTATTTTATATTATTCAACCTGCCTCAGTAGCGTAATTGGCAAACACGCTAGTTCCATGTTGATCTAAACTGCCGAGGACAGGGAGATAGAGGTTTGAATCTCGCTCGGGTGAATTGGGGGTGGTTTTTCCTAAATGGTTATCCACTCTCCCTCCACACAAATGTGGATTCACTTCCTCTATATTCAACCTCCCCGACTCCTAACCCATTAGCATAATTAGTACTTAATACGTATAGCCCGACCAGGTAGTAAGACGCGGTGCTCAGTATAGTATTATACTATTCCAAGCTGTTATATTTATATTTTCTCTTATGTTCATAATTTTTTTCAAGATTTGGATTTTGAAGGTAAATTGGAAATTTGTATTCGTAAAATAGTATCTTCAAACCATCTCTAAAAAAAATAACCTTTGTTTTTTAAAATCACATAATTTATTACAGTAAAATATTCAAACAAAAGTTATGTACATTCAAAAGAGGTAATGGCTGTATATCTCAATACATATTAATAACTCAATTATCTGCCTATGTCGCAACTAAATTCTCGAGCAATTCAAAATTTATCAAATTTGATTCAAGACATGTGCCACAGGCGAATAAACGAAATAAATAGATTGAAACATTTTAACCAACTGAAAGCAACAAATAAAATTAAAAAGTATTAATCATTTCCCAATTCCAGTTACCTGGCTCAATGGTGGATAAAATAGTGCACCCAAAAATAATATTTGAGTGTTTAAAAGTTATATGTAACTGGGATATCTTCAAAACATTGAACACATGTGATTAGTTTCCAAGAACTTTTAACTAAAGTAAAATAAATTTCACTTGGTATTAAAACTTGAAGGGGAAAAAACCCAATTACGTGCAAGAATGATAAATGTTTCGAGGAAACTCTTAAAAATAATAAAATAATTCTAGAAATAATATTGCCACTATACCTGGAAAAGAATTACATTTGTCAAAATCCAAAATAAAGAACTGTCAAAAATACTTTCATACATGTAAGAATTGGACAGTTATATGTAAGTTTAATCAAACATGCATTATTAAGTTTTATCAAATTGTTAAGTATTCACCACATCCTTTACTGAAAAGTGTGTATAAACTAAAGCGAAGATCTGTTGTCAACTTGAAAGCATCTCCTTAACATTCGGTTGTGTGGAAATATAATTGTATATTTACAGAAGTACTGATAGAAAATGCTTGGTAAAGGTTTTAAGTAATTAAATTGTTGAGATATAACCAAATATTTAAAAAGTGTGTTTTAATATATTTTTGTTTTATGTTGAATTCAAGTCTTCAAAATTTCCACTCCAGTGTTAGCCGTGTACTTGTGATTGTCAATGGTTATTCCTTTCTTTTGAAAAAATAAAAGGTAACTCAAACAGGTACTAATAATCAATCATAACCAAGCCTGTGTAACTCCCAAGATTTTCAATTTCATATCAAATTTAAATCTAAGCTCACTAGAATCATATATCATGCTTAAAAAAAATGGAATCAAATATTTTATTTTAAAAGTTATGCCTTTCACCCATGGAATTACTCAAACAAGACTCAAAAGTCCAGTAGCTTGAGCGTCACTGCTAATGTAATTTAATAGGGTTCTGCTCACGGAGCTAACGTTTGCTGAATGGTTTATGACGTATTCGTGATTAGTCGCAGGAAACTCAACATGGTAGTCATCAGGTTACCTCAGTTACAAACTCAATCATCATGAATGAACAGTTATTAAACATTTAATGTACCATTCAACATTCTGTTAAACACTATAAATATTACATCAGTTTTTTGCAGTCCATTTGTTGCGACAAATAGTATTATTATTATTATTATTTGAAGTTTGTTTTTTCGTTGCATGGATGAATCCAAAATATTCTTTGGTTACGTCTCTTATATCTGTAATAAGAGAGCATCCATTCCTCCCGGCATTTAGGTCACTAGATATTCCGCCTCTTTTCGGTAGCACCATATTATGTGAAACATAGCACCACTTCAATCACTAACCAGTCCAATCACAGTTGAATAGCTCCATGAGTAAGAGGCCTAAGTTTGAATCAAATTATTTATTTTAGGCTCATTACGAACGTGATTTAAATCAAATTTGTGTTGAATATCCTACCAAGCTAAAGTTTTTGAATCCACTACAAAAATAAAATATTTAAAAAATGTTTATAGTCCCTTTATTTTCTTTTTAGGTTTTCTAAAAAAATGTAATTGATAGCCCTAAACACAAAAAGTGAGCCTAGCTACTTTTTTTTCAAATTACAAGATATTCTGTCATGTGATTCCTTTACGAGTTGGAACTAAAGTTAATTTATCTATTCACTCTACCAGGATTGTACATTTCGAGTATGGATGGGATCCTTGAATCCTTCAGGATATTCGAGATTTGAGAAAATTTCAAATTTAACATTCAAATACGTTAAAAAAATTACTCAACTTTTTAAGTGAAATTTGTTTTGGAACTTTAATATTTCTTATTGGCGGTTCATGACTAATTATATAGTTATGGGATGAACTTAACAACCAGACCCCAGACCAGTAATTTAACACTTAGCAATGTATGAATGTTATAGTGAATGGATTATAGGAAAGAATGTTAACAGCTAGTTACTGTTTATATTATACTATTATATTTATATTTCCTCTTGTGTTCATAATTTTTTTAAAGATTCAAATTCCGATTTAAAGGTAAATTGGAAATTTGGATTTGACCCAACTCTAGTTTTGAGCACATAATATTTCCATTCCTGCTTTTGTAGATGTCAGTTTAAAGATTAACCGAAAAGGGTAGTGGGGAAGTTTCAGTCGATTTTAATGATTCTGATTTGATCAGAGCAGTTTCATAATATTTAATCCACCATTTAGTAAATATTCCAGTTTTAAAATATTTACATGAATATTTCATTCCGATGACAGGGCTTCTGAAATCCATCAATGACAGCCTTGCTGCAAGGTATATCAATAAATATTATATTTTTAATATAAGTTTGGAAGCAGGGAAAAGGATTCAAATTATACATGTTGAGTCAGAATCTGATTTTTTTTTAAAAAAAAGGGACACATGACATATATATTAAAAATATATTTGCTAAAGTAAGGTAGAGATAAAGTTAGAAAGATGGGAAAGAAATCATTGGAGAGCTTTGAAATGTGGTGTTGTAGAAGACTTAAGAATATCAGGTGGACAAACAGGGAGACAGATGAACATGAGCTAAGAAGAGTGGGTGAGAAGATCAGGTGGACAGACAGGGAGACAGATGAACAAGTCCTAAGAAGAGTGGGTGAGAAGAACAGGTGGACAGACAGGGAGACAGATGAACTAGTTCTAAGAAGAGTGGGTGAGAAGAGAACAATTTTGGATGTGATTTTTCGGTACAAAGCAAACTGGATCGAACACATCCTTAGGAAGAACTGTCTTCTGCACGACGTCATAGAAGGAAAGGTTGAGGTAAAGAGGATCCAAATATTGGATGGTTTGGAGGAAAGAATAAAATTCTGGGAGCTGAAGGAGGCGGAGGACAGGGTGCATTGGCGGTCTAAGTTCAGTGACAAGAGGAATGGACCTGTTGCAAGACAGAACATGTAATTAGTAGTAATAATAATAATAATAATAATAATAATAATAAAAGGAATGTGAAACTTCAAAAACTTCAACTTCACTTCAACTTCAATTCAAGAGTAAGATTCCGGCTCAGACAATTATAAAATTTAGCAAAAAAAAATATTTAAAGTTAAAACACATTTATGTTGTTTTTTTTAATTTTTTGCTGTTATTTTTATCACAAATTAGTGTTAGTGTAAAAAAAAACCTTAACTAATTATATTACCGCTTGTGATAGTAAATTATTTCAAAATTATATGAATTACGTTCGGAATATAGCATTTTGTAAATTATATTTAATGGCTAAACTTACAGTCAATAAATTATATTTTTATCTAGCATTGAATATTTTTTTTTAAAGTATTCAACGTCGATTCGGCTTTGGGAATGTCTCATATTATTCAATTCGACTTTGCTTCGAAATGAAAAATTGGAATTCGCACACCCCTAAGAATAAAGTTTTAGCAAAGGGTTTGTGCATGCTCCTGAGATAGCAGACATGAAATAGCTTTCAGACTTGAGAAGCTACCAATCAAGACAGTGGAGATAGTTGTAGTAGTTACCGTATTGGCACAAATATAGTACGGCCTTGTACATAAGACAACACTATAACATTATGAAGGAGTTATACATAGATCTCGAATACACCATACCTCAAATCTGACAGTTTTATTAGTCCCTCTGAATGCTTTACTTGATGTGCAGGCACTCCAAAACCTTTCTTACTTTTAATCTTCAGTTGTAGATTAGCCTCGGAAACACCAAACTGCGACCTGTTCATAATTAGTTTTTTCTGCTGATTGTATCGCTCTTAATTTAAAATTAACATCATGGCGTCTTCGCATTCCTTTGTTTGAGATGCTGATGAAACTTTTTTAAATATGACCCCCTCACACGTGGATCTGCCATGGGTGATATTTTAATATCAGTAACACTGCACATATTCTGTCACCAACTAACAATGACCTGCTGAATTACCACTTTATTGACACTCTCACTTCATTTTGACATTGAGTTTATTATTACACATACAAAATGATTCCTGCCACTCAATAATGAAAGCTTTTTACTCACCAATCTTAAGATTTTTCCCGATGTAGCTCAAGTTTATTGCTGGTAGCTCATCACTGTTTTCTGACTTATTTTAAACTACCTTCGATTTGTCTTCTACTAGCTTCACTTGCAAAATCTCCTCTCATCGAGACTCCCAGGTTGGAGATGAATGGGCCGGACCCAGATATTTCGTGGACACACCTTTCAGATTAACAGCCCCGAACTTGAGCGTTGGTGAGTATGGTGACAAAGAAAGTGAAAAGTGATAGCTGGACTTTGTCCCCAACGCCGCCGTCCTACTCCTGCCAAAACATGGCCACTTGATATTTGGGGTACACTTCTCACTCACAAAGGGGCTACCGCTAGAGTTTTTTCCCCATAAATTATTCCACTGTTATAAGGATTATCAAAAACGTATTTAAACTAAATAAAAAAGTCAATGTCACATCATCGGCAATGTGTATAAT
>CABFWB010000339.1:208316-283946 GCA_902151455.1 Timema bartmani | reverse complement strand
CGGCAATGTGTATAATTGCCGTAGCGCCCCAAAACCCGGCATCCTTTGACCGTGAAACATAACAAGGACCTAGTATTGTGCTACTTTGAGTGTACAGGGAACACTCAGAGTAAACTATTCAAATAATCCAGATATCCTCTTGTGTGTATATTGAAGATACACTTACACTGATTATTCACTCTATGGTGATCCTTGACTCCTGATGAAACCTCTCTTGTAGGCGTTGATTTGTGCTAATTCTCCACATGGATGGCCATAGCACACACTCACACACACGTGGGTCCAACTTTCCTCAGTTGGTAACGACTCTCACCAATTTCGCACGACTAGATTAAGTTGGCAGGTAACAGTGTGTTTATATCAACCCTCCACTAAACGCGAACACACACACAATTCACTTTGTAAGTACTAAAGATATTTGAATTACTGTATACAATAAAACACAATAAAAAATTAATATCAGTAAAGGAAGAAACCGAGGACAGGCATTTTTAACCACATTTTCTCAATCCATGAATCTCGCATCTCGGCCGACCGGGGTCAGGAGTTGAGGGATGGTGGAAGCTAATAGAGGTCTCTTGAACTGTCACGACCTTGACCGAGCTTAGCGAAAGACGTCATAGGTTGCAACAACGTCTAGGCCCAAAATGAGAGAGGCTTTCCCCACAACTTTTCCAAAGAGCCAACAATGCAGGGCTTAGAGTCCCTTACAATACAGTTCCAGCTTGCTCTAAAATAGACCTATGTAGGAATCTGCCCTTTTTTTTCCCAGGGAAAGATAGTATATAGTACAAATTCAGTTTATGGAGAAAAACATTGCACTATATTCGAGCCAATATGGTAATATTTTACTAATTAACTCTGGCAGTACTATTAAAACCAAACAAATCACTGATTTAGTTGCAATGCTTCCCAGCTTCGTAGGTGGGAGCTTGCTCAGCAATATCTTACCAAATCCAGGCAACCCCTGGTCTCAACCTTAGATGACCCTCTTTCCAGCAGGCCTACACACACCAGCCAGTCATTTATATATAAACAATAACAGATAATTTAATATGATAATTAGCGTATAACCCGAACGGGACCAAGAGTAAAGAGAAAAGTTTGAACAGGTAACAACAGAATCTATGTGACCATGATCTACCTCTAACCATGCTGCCATAGTTCAGACTGTGTTTTACTCTCTTCTACTGAAGGGGACTGATGTACCTAGAAAATTACATAATTATGTGTTGTTTTTTAATCGCGAACGTGGAGGCCTACAGTTTTTCTGGTAAGTGTGTAGGCCTTGCCTTTCTATACACTTTTCAATGTTGTTTGATTTTATATATTTGCACGCCCTTGTATATGTTTTACATTAATATATTAACTATAAATATCAGTGTATAAATATTTCACAGAGGTAATTAATATATAACTATAAAATGATCACAGAAATTATTAAAATAATCAGTATTGTATGTTTTTAGTTTACAAACAATTCATTTGAGAGTTGATATTCGAAATTCTTGGAATTTCTTAACACACTCACTCTTCTGATAAAAAGGCAAATATATTAATATATCAAAACAATTATTTTATTTAAAAAAACAAAGTAGATTTGATATATAACAAGAACATGTGGCAGTTGTAAAATTGCTAATTTTTATCTGAATTTAATTTCAAGAGCACAAACTAAAATCAATCAAGTATCACGACATCTCAATACAACTTTGACAATCAACCTGAAATACTTCAAAATTACAAATAGGTCAAAAGAGCATCTGTGTTTGAAAAATATAAAGTTTAAAAACCTAAATTTAATAAAATAATACATAAAAGAAGAGAAAAATGTACTTTTCACAATAATTCCAATCAAAACTATACAAACTATAATTTAAATCCTCTCCCTCCCTTTTCCGACAGTCAAGAATGTTTCTATATGGCGGCACTAAACTAACAATCGCTATACGACACGACAATGGAACAAAATGACGAGGTGATAAGGACGGGAAACAAGAGGTTAATCCTCCTTCTTGGCGGCTGGCGCCTTGTCCTCTATGGCGAGCGGCTGACCGTTGGCCTGCTTTTTAGCCTGGGAGGCTTCCTGCTCCATCTCCGCGGAGAACCCAAACTCATTGACACGGCTTGGGTCGGTCTTGTAGATCCAGCGCTGGTACAGGAAGATGAAGAATACAATGTCTGGAAAATTATAAAACATCATTTAAAATTTTTTTTGGGGGTTTTTCACTTCTTTTCCATCCTCATTACATGCCCATACTATCTCCGCCATGCTTCTTATACTATCTCATTATCTATAAGCCTTTATATACTAAAAACCCTTGGAAAATGCTTTTTGCTAACAATTATTTATATTTGATTTTAATTTGTTGATTTCAGTTAGAATTACAACATGCAATTCAAATGAACGTTAGTTTATAGTATACACAACAGCTCAGAGTGACAGTAATTGAGTATTTTAGCTGCCAATATTTTTGATAATTGTCGAAGAGAGGATGTTAACTATTCATGAGCCAAGTTGAAGTTACAAAGGTTCGCACATGATTTAGTCAACTATGTCAGGACTGATATAAAAGCTCTCACCGTCTCTGAAGCAGCCCAGCCTGTAGAGTGTTGGCATCTTGATGACAAACGCAAAGATGTCGTCGATGAAGGTGTTTAGGAACTTGTAGCTCATCATCCGCCATGGCAGGTGAGCGACTGATTTGAGTTTGTAGTTGATAAACAGCTGTGGAGTCATCATGATGAAGCCTGATAACAAAACACTTCTATTAGGAAGCGGCAGGGGGTGTTGGCCCTTCTTTTCATGTTGTTCTCTGTTCACTCTACTATAAAACTTGTTTCTGGCCTGATTGTATTGATTTGTTAAGCAAGTTTGAAATTAACGATTCAAATTTTGAGTTAAGCCCATTGAACCAGGATTTATCTAGATACTAATTTTGAATCTAATCCTATTCGTTTCAATATTAAGATTCAAAGTTTTAATTTGAAACCAAATCTTTGTATAAGATATTTCTAAAGTTTGCACAGACTTATTATCATTAATTGAATAAAACTAAATTGACTATTGACATTAACACATATTTACAAACACTTCATTATGGCTATTTCCTCACCGAATGTGAGCAGAAAGCCGTAGAGCATGTTGAGCACAAAGGAATACCAGCCACGGTGCTCTTGGTACAGCAGTGAGTACACGGCATAGCCCCCCAGCAGAGGGTACAAAGCCCAGGACAGGTACTTGAAGGCCAGGGTGTCGTACTGCTTGGTGCTGGAATGCACATATGAGCTCTTGTCCGAGAACGTCAGCCGTGGGAATATTCCCAGCATGCGAGACTCTCGGTTGATCTTAACATCCATCACCTGGGGGCAAGAGAGGAGCAAGTAGAGCAGGAGTGTTACTCGATACAACCCACATTTCAATGTTCGTTACACAAAACATATACATAGTGATCCATAAATAGTGTCAGACTTTTCAAGAGTGGTAATTCACCCGTGTCAGGGGCTTGCATCCACTTATCTGGGAAACAGATACCTCTTGGAGGCTCCTCTAACCATCATGGTTGTATCCGTTGAGAGTAGTCCCACACATTACATGTGCAGCGGGCAATTTAAGGACAGACGACCCCGTGCCTTACTGTTGACCCTATCATCAACGGGCAAGTAGGAAAACACCCACATCTTGGCTAGCTTCCCTCGAGGGGCCGCGGGGGAGGTAAGAAGAGTCGACTCGTCCTTCTGTGAGTGCTGGACTCTTGACGTAGGGGTGTTAGCGCCTCGGTGGAGGTCAGGCGCCTAGCCTCAGCTATCACTTTCAAGAACTTTCAACCTGGGGGACCTCGTAGTCCCGGAAGGTACTTGATACCAACTTCTTAGTGTGTGGCAAGTAGGTCGGGTCTACCCCTACCCCCCATTCACTCCCACACAAAGACCTTGATGGAGCATTAACCGCCCTTCGGGCAAACCCTCTGGGCGTTATCTGTGGTCCGCCACTAAGAGTCACTCTGCCAGAATTATTGGACAAGGAACATCCACCAGTAGAGGGGAAGTCTCGTGTCCAGGCAGAGGGAAGTCTCGTGTCCTGTCCGAGCCATGACAGTCGCCACGAGGGTGAGCACATCTCAAATCCATGAGCTTCCAACTTTCAACCCGACACTCCCCCAAATAGTAATAACAACTATATACTTTAAAATTCAAGTGGGTAGAGAAATAATAATAACAAAACCTAAAAACCTAATGGCAATTGTCGCTAACATTTCTGAATTTTCAAACGCTTCTTTCTTTTACCACTTTCATGACAAATAATATATACTTCAGAATGTCCAAAGAATCAGAATAAATGATGGTAAAAGATTGGGCCACCACATCCAGCAGGATCAAAAAAAGATTTATTTAAATCGACGGGGAATCGGAATAGGAACAAGCACAATTTTTTTTTACAATTATAAGTGAAGCACGGTTACCACTCTACACTGCTGCTACTGGAAAACAAGGTGATGACAGCCTCTTTAAGAAAATTAGTCATTAGCATCCAATCCCTCGCGATAGGTTTAGTTTTGTTTTAACTCTTCGAGAGTATACTTCAAGGTTCATCATCAAGATATTTTACTTGGAGACATTTCTCACCTTGTTGATCTTCCACACCTCGATGCCGAGGCCGATGAAGCAGCTGATCCTGACCACGGTGTTGGTCTCGTTATCCAAGACATAGAGCAGCACTATCAGAGACTGGAACACGTTGAAGAAGACCGAGCGCACAGACAGACCCTCCAGGGACTTACGGTTGTTCCAGAACTGGATGTCTGCGACAAAAAAACGGCAAACATCACTCAACATATTTCAGAGTTCCTTCTCGTCCATTTCCTTGTATACTTTGTATTTACCAGTTTTATAGGATCCCAGATTTCAGATCCGAGCCATCACTGAGAATAGCACCGAGTCAACTGGGGTGGGGGTTCAAAGTCAAATAATATGTATATATTAAATCTTTTAGATGATTAATATCAAAGTTTGAATACCAGGTCCCAATAATTGTTTTATTTTAAAATAATATTAACTATACTAGGATTGAGCTGATGGCAACTGCCAATACATTTTTTTTTAGCACTGTATCTTACTACTCGTTTGGTTTATACACTCATATGTACTAATTACTCTAATGGTTTTAGGGATGAGGAAGGTTTATATATTAAATCTTTTAGATGATTAATATCAAAGTTTGAATAGCAGGTCCCAATAATTTTTTTATTTTAAAATAATATTAACTATACTAGGATTGAGCTGATGGCAACTGCCAATACATTTTTTTTAGCACTGCATCTTACTACTCGTTTGGTTTATACACTCATATGTACTAATTACTAATTAATGGTTTTAGGGATGAGGAAGGTTATATCTAGAAGAAGTGTACCCGCACTTGCGTGGAAGTGTAAAATCACTTTGGTGAAAAACCGCCCTCAGTACACCCGACTGAGATTTGAACCTCGATATCCCCGTCCTCGGCAGTCCAGTCTGCTGCGAGAGTCGCACGTTATAACATACAGTCACCAAGGCGGGTGATAAACTATTAATAATTTATGCTGATTGTTAAGTATTTTGGATTTATATCAGAGAGTTCTAAAACATTTATCTACCTAGTATTTCCCCGTCCCACATGGAAGTGTCGATAAATGGAGAGAGAAGATGAAGACCACAAGGGAGGCCAAGAAAGCGATGGGAGGAGCAGATAACAGAAAGTGTGCAAGTGAGAGGAGAATAATGGAAGTGATTAGAAGAATCATGGTGTCTACTCAACTTGACCAATGCAATTCCCAACTTTTCCCCCCCCCGATATCCCCTGACCATTGTCCTAAAATTACAGACTTTCTCAAAAGAATGTCACACCCTTCTACTCCCCCCTCCCCCTCCTGTTTTCTTATTAATCTTTTTTTATTTGTATTAGTCTAGTAAGAATTATGAAACTATAAAAGCTATCACACAACTACAAAAAGAAAAAAATTTGATCACATTGTAATTTACTGATTATTAAATTTCATATTTTGAGTAAAACAACATTTTCCCGGATTTTTTGTCGTTGCAATTTACCAAATTCCTGCTTATTCCAGTTTTTTACCCGAGCACTTCAGATTCCCGGCTAGTTCCAGTTTTACTGAATTCTTCCGGATGGTACACACCCTGAAGGAAGATGGAGGGAGACATTTTACTAAACGAACCCGGCCACAGGCTGGAAAAACTGGATGTAGATGATTTATTCCCTAAATTCAACCTTCATCAAATATTTGTGTCTCAAATAGGAACGCGGGAGTATCCAGAAAATTTCGAATTTTCAATTTATGGATTATTCGTATTTGTATTATATTATGAAATGTAAAGTGGTCGGGGTTTTTTAGGCCCTTAGCTCTAGACCATTACATTTATATAGTTACATCTGTTTGCCATTGTTTATTTGTTAATGTGATCAAGATATTGAGATTACTAAACTTATAATACATTATTGTTTTCCAATCGTCTAGGCCTAATTTAATCTCTATATTACTATCAAATGTTTAGTTATAAGAAAGTGTGGGGTTTAATGTTGATTATAAGTTGTCCAAATCATAACCAAAGTTGTAAGCAATATATGTTTTAAATTTCAATTCATTAACTTCATTCTTTTAGGCCTTTAACTTTTAAATCTAGTAGTTTTTCATTCTTGTAAAGTCTTTGTTGGAGTCTAAGCGTCATCTAAATTTATTACTTTTACCTTTCACTTTCAAGCATCGTGCTATTTTATTTTATCTGTACCCGAAATCTGTGAGATACACCTGTGGCTTCACAGTGGAAAGGGGAGGTTTGGCACGAACAGCTAGCCAATCAGCACATGAGATTTTAGCGTCGTGTGTTTAGATACTATGGGGAAGGGAAGCGTCAGACGCAGCACACTTGCCGGTTAGCACACAAACTAATAAGAGGTATGAATAGTCGCGTTCTTTTCGTGTTGGCCAAAGAGGGGTGGGAGAAAAGGTAAACCATTTGACTAAATGACCACAACATTAACTATTATCTATCTTCATGTACTAATTAATTTTTCTTTCTTTTAATTATGTAACTAATGGTTTAAAATGTAATAAAATGTTCCATTAACTTTTCTCAAAAATAAAACTTCAGAATCTACTTCATAAATTTCAATTTCTTTAATCGGCTATGTTCTCTACCCCCACCATTATTTAGTTAACCCCGAGAAGCTCTAATGACCCCACTGGCTGCCGTGGACAATATCTAAAGAAGAAGAAAGTCAAGAAACTCGAGAAGGATTAGAAATGGCACCCAACGTGTGGGGCCGATGGTTCGATGTTCGACTGGTTACAGAAATGTCCAATTATTTGCGAATTTTTGAATACCTAAAGACAAATATTGGTTCATTCAATTGCTCCACACATTTTCATATAATAAATAACTATTATTTAAATTGATGCGTATTTATTTCAGTCACTTTAAATATTCCCTATACTTTATCTGCATGTTCACTATATCCAAATAAAAATATCCTGTATCAATAAATCTCTATTCTTTATTATAAACAACATGCGACATGTCAAGGGAGTTTAACTAAGCACACACCGACAATCATAAATAGCTCAAGATATTCTTATCAGACAAACAATGATAGCGAGAGCTTAGAGCTAGAGTGGTTTAACTCAACCTGACCAAACAATACAATATAATTCATTTACACTTTTGTAGGTTTTATTTAAAGTCTGGAACAATACACAGACTTTTGTTGGCAAAAATATTTTTAATCTGTTTATTATATTTTACTAGGAGTGTGCGAAGGTTCCAAACCTTGGCTTGGGGTGGGGCTTCGACTTCGCTTCGAAAAAAAAAAGTATCATATAACATTATCAATTATGAACAATCAAGATTATTTTGAACACTCAAATATTTTTTAAAAGTATTTGATATATTTGTGAGTTTAGAAGAATCAAATGATACACTTTTAATGACAATTTATTTCTCTTACGGGAGCGAATGAAAATCTCCGCAAGATCTACCAGTTGCTGACCTGTGATCTACAACTAGGAGAGGTCTAGGTAGTTCAAGGTCATGCATATCTAAGTTACAACAACCTCCAGACATAAACAGCGCTCACCGCTTCACTCACCGTTCTTAAACGCGAGCAGCTCAAAGATGCTATGCAAGACCGAGATAGCTATGGTGAGCCCCAATAGATAAGGTGAGGTCTCCAGCAAGGCTTCCTTTAGCGAGTCCTGGTCCTCGTCTTCATCGTCTGCAAACGTGTCACCCAGCATATTCGCCGTCCACTTGTTGCGCATAGCTTGAGCAGAGTAGATCTGCCACTTGAATAGTGACAGTGGCTGGAATGTCAGCGTCAATGACAGATTTCTGGTCCACACACAAAAACACAATATAGTTCACTGATTCAACATGTAGACAATTCACACAATAGATTAGTTCCTACTGTTCACAACCTCCCTGCATCAGATACAGCTTTACCCCCCGGTCTCTTTCACCAACATTCCTCACAGCTCATTAGACCAGAGAGATCATCAAAGCTTTTACATGAACACACATTTTAGCCCTTCATCTGAAAAGGTGTACCTTCTTATCCAAACCAAAACCCCCCAATAATACGCATCCATGATAAACCATAAACTGGCGCATCGTATCCCTATTAGAACACATAGGATATATTGCTCGATGAGAATGATAGCCCCTAAACCTCCCTCTTATCCCCAATCAGGAGAACTAAAACCTAAGGAACAAAGACGGTGCCCAACGTGAGGCATACAAACCAAACTGCCGGAGGGAGTAACAACTTGAATCCACTTACTCTGTGGTCTTGTTGATTGGCCTGTAGTCCTTGAGCATGTTCCAGAATTCATTGAAGTAAACAACAGGCTTGTACTTGTCACCGCCAGGGAGGAAGTAGATGTCTGCAACAAATTAACAATCACTACAATTTATTGTGACACCCATTTTCCCTACTGATGTTCTTTTAAGTCTTAAATTCCTTTTTCTCGACTAGAGAAAATATTACCAATTAAAAAGAGAATTTTATTATATGTGGTAAAGTTTCTTCAGAGCCCTTAGGTCTCCACTTTTCAGGGTTTCTCCAGTTCCTTCACAGCTACCGTGGCGGTTACAAGACACACGTGGTCCCCACCACAGGCAATCCCCTTACTTCATGCCTTACCCAACGTGGATGAAGGGTGGGCCTTGTGGGGGGCAGGAGGCCAAACAACAGAGGGAGTACAGAGGAGTGTGGAGGAGAAAGAGAGGATTGGGTAATAGTGTAGAAGAGGTAGTTGGGGAAAAGAAAGAAAAAGGTTTATATTCCATAAAGAGCTGGCCAGTGTCCGGTAACTGATGATGATGATGATGGAAATAGGTACAGAAAATATGAGTATATAATGGCTGCCTCTTAAAGAAACTCGATAATTACTGTCCAATCCCTTGACCTCTATTTCATTTTAAATGAACTCATCAAGTGGGGTGAAAAGCACAAAGCATCTTCCTAAAAAAATTAAAAAACTAAAACTAAGTGCATCATGGTACTCACACTCATCCAACGGAGGTGGGACTGAGCCCTGCACCCAGTTGGTCTGGTCTGTCACCAAGTTGATGGTGAGGTTGGGGTGCCAGTGGGACACGATCTCCTCCTTCATAGTCTCCGCCTTCTGCACAGTCAAGGGGTTTAAGAATGATGGATGTGTGCCTATGGCAGCCAGTGATGTGTTTGGGGAGAATGTGACCACAATTAAGTACTGTATGGTGTTATCTTGGGGTCTTCACAAGGACCTCAAGTCATTTCATTTAGAGACAAGCTTGAAATCAATAAATGTTTTTTCTTAACTAAATAAAATTAAAATTAAATTAAATAAGATTGATATATATATATAAAATAAAATATTTTTGAAATTACAATTGGCTAATACTTTCACAGTTGCTGAATTGACAGCCGAGAGATTGGGTAATTATGTGTTCATTCTAAAATTACGTTAGTTTAAGTCATGTGCTGATATAATCTTTCAGTTTAGAAAGTACACAACCCAAGAATCAAGAGGAAATGCAATTACTTTCATCTGGAGGGAAGTTAAAAAACAGAAATGGGTGATTTAATCCGTAGTACCTCACATGGTTGCGAACATACCGGACAATGTACCAACATTCCGCCATACAATTGCGACTGACCTTCACTTCCTCGGGTGTGGCAGCAGTTTCCCCTGTCAGCAGGTTGTGTGTCTTGGTGTACCGCAGTTTCTTGAACTTGTTGAGCATCCTCCAGGAGTAAGCCATGTGTTGCCCCGCGTAGACCCCTTTCCCAGTCTCTGGGTTGGGCGAGCGGCCGTGCCTCGTGACGTACACATGGACGAACAAGGAGCCATTGTTCCTCAAAGACTGCAAACAATTGTGTCTGTCAGCATCTCTCTCACCTTCCCCAACTGGGATACCCAGGTTCTGATCCATAAACAACATATTTCCCCTCTACATGTACACAAAACCTTGTATTACTATATTCAATACCTGCCGGTACTCGAATCTTGACCCCTGGTAATCCAGTCCATTGAAAGCTTGATGTCATAGTCAAATAACTGGTTCAACTAATCTAAATGTGTTTTACTTCTGGAAAATTAGTATGATTAGCAGTGGCCGCATGGTTTAAGATGCTACTCTCGCAGAAGACTAGACCGTCAATAACAGGGAGATCGAGGTTTAAATCTCGGTCGGGTAAACCGAGTTTTAAAGTTTTCTACTTTCCCTTCACTCAAATGTGTGTGCACTTCCTCTAAATATAGCCTTCCTGATGCCTAGAACCACTAGTGTAATTAGTACATTAGAAGCATATAACCTGAACAAGTAAAATGTGGTACTAAAAATATATATATGTGATTATAACTTCTTAATTATTATTAACTAAAACAACTTTTTTTATTCTAAAACTGTCCCCTGTGAAAAGTTATTTAAAAAATGTTAATTTTATTTCTTCCCAGGCCTACAAAGTTTGTGTACTTTTAATTTTAATCTTGTATTCCTAAGATCTTAGATTCACAAAGTATGCCTAGGCCAACTTAGTTGTATGTTACATATAACCAACATTGTGGCCTTAAAGAACTCGGAAGTCCATTGCCGCCAGAACGTAAGCTCGCCATTCGAACCCATCCTGAGACACCTTCATCCTATCCCTAGCCTTCTTCAAACCCATACTCACATTATCCTTCCATTGACGTCTCTGTTTACCGAGGGTCTAGCCGATACATAAGGACATGTTTTAAGGGACACACTTACCTCTGATGTCTTTATGTTGGTAGACATGGTTCTAGAGCCATCACCCACAGGACCGCTTGTCCAGTCCCCGTATGTAAGGTCATCTTGTCGCCAAACTAGAGAGTCTGGGTTGTTAAACTCTGAGAAATCTTTCCGTTCTGATATGTACACATACAGGTCCTGCGGAGAATTAAAACAAACCGTCTCAGTTTGTTAATTCGACCCTTACATGTCTTGTAGGGTCTTCTTCATAGAATATAAGAATATGCTCAGAGAAATATGTCCCAAGGTCACGCCTATATTCGAGAGATGTGTGTTCATACACTGATTAGAGACGACTGGACCTGGATGAGGTAAAAATTCTAAAAAATTACTTAAATTTTTTTTTAAAATGATCTAAAAATATGAATAGAGTTGTAATAAAAGCACAGGACTAAATCAAACTTGCACTTTACTAATAGAAACCTAAAAATACCTATCCAATGAAAATATTTTTTACTACTATGCCCTAAATACTTGCATTCTGCTAAATATAACACTGATTTACAAATATCTGTGTAGACTTATTAAGTGCCTCCTCCCAACGCAACCCTCTCCAGTCTAGTTACAGTCTCACTAGGAATGTGTATTTTACAACACAAACCTCTCCAGGCTAGTTACAGTCTCACCAGGAATGTGTATTTTACAACACAACCCTCTCCAGTCTAGTTATAGTCTCACCAGGAATGTGTATTTTACAACACAAACCTCTCCAGGCTAGTTACAGTCTCACCAGGAATGTGTATTTTACAACACAAACCTCTCCAGGCTAGTTACAGACTCACCAGGAATGTGTTATTTTACAACACAACCCTCTCCAGTCTAGTTACAGTCTCACCAGGAATGTGTATTTTACAACAGACCAGCAAAGAGGATATAAAGCTAAAATTATCTTCTCATTCACACAATTGTGTGATGGAAACATTTACGTTAAAGTATCGACTCCACACCAACAGATTGCTCTGTCTACAGAGTCCCTATCTTTAATTTCTTGGTCCTTACCACTCTGTAGAAGTTGACTCAACTTTAACTTTCTAAGGACTAGTCGATACGGACTGTTAAAAACTACCAATCATACCAAAGGGGTGCACGTACATCGAAATGAAAGCACCAATAGCATTTTCATATTAATTATATTAACTAGCTCATGTCTTAAGATGGGGTGCTAGTGAGCGTGAGTTTAGGGCAGTATTTTCGAAGTTTTTATAGCATAAACATTTATTTGGCCAAAATAAATCAAATATTTCTTCTATAGAAACATAGAGTTTAGTTTTCCGCACATGCTAATCTCAACAGTTCTTTAATATCTGTCGAGGGTGTCCTGGAATTTACTGACAACTTTTTCTCTGCATTTAAAAAGTTTGTCACCAAATGCCGCTATGCTCATGAGAGATATTCAAGAACTGTTGAGATTAGCATGTGCAGAAAGCTAAACTTTATGTTTCTATAGAAGAAATATTTGATTTATTTTTGCCAAAAAATGTTTATGCTATAAAAACTGCAAAATTAATGCACTAAACTGGCGCTCACTAGCACCCCACCTTAAATATATTGTTTGTGATTGTACTTTACCTAACTTTCCTATCCTGAATGTTTTATCAAAATATGTTGTGTGGTTACTTTTGTTAAAAATTGTTCAGCTGTGACATTGTCTGTCTCATAGGCGACATCTGCTTGTGCATAACTCTAAAAAATTTCCTTTCGAAGCGTTTAATTGGACGTTTCCAAATTTCCCATTGGTCAGCATGATCACGTGATCAAGGATACAGACTGTGTAGACACAATTTCCATTTTTAAAGTTCATTAAGGACCGAAGGACTATAAGGATGCGGAGCTTCTGAGCTTTGTAGATGGGGCTTTATAAGAACAGTTCTATACAATACATAACAAATCAATTTTTATCAGAACTATACAAGTGTTTTAATGAGTAGTTATCTTCAATTTATCTTGGTGTAAGTTGAGGATCGGATTAAATGTAAATGAGGTGTCTTATTCCACTCTAAAGTAGGTTAAATATTGTCCTATAATAAACCAATTGCCTAATCATAATATTGACATGTCAAGTGTTTGTATATTGTGTTAATTATTATTAATAAAGCTCTATGAAAGTGTCAATTTACAATAAGTTTTTTAAGGCTGACTTACCATAACTGTCCCATTCTCAAAGAGATTGAAAGCTGGGATTTTAGCCGGAGACGAGCCGTCTGCAGATGCTACTGGCGCGTCAGTGGTTGAAGGACGTCGGAAAAAGGATGTGATGAAATAAATTACTAGGGCTCGTATAATAAGAGATTTTGTGACTGCAAAAAATGATTCCAATTTTGTAGGTTGATACTTCTCTCTTTCAGCATCTACTCGTGCAGCAAACTAAAAATCAAATAAACACAGATTTCACAATGTAAAACATGAGTCAAGGTTTCATTTGCCGATTTAATAATTAAGGATTGTATCTTATGAAACTAAGTTAAAAATTTCAAGGGAATAATTTTCAACCGAGTATTTGTGTTAGCGGCCGACAGTTAGAAAAAAAAGCTATGAAGAAATCGAGTTGAGATCCTAATTACTATAAACTAGTCATTAGTATAATAAAATCATTTAACTTCAAAGTTTTTTTTTTTTTACCTTGTCGAAGGCACTAATTTAAAACTAACATAATTGTTACTTAAGAAGAAAAGGTTGAAAAATTTATATTTATAATACTTACAGCAAGCTCCCCTTCATTATTTTCTTGCCTGGTAGACACAATATCTCCGTTTGTTTCCGAATTGTCCATTTCTTCTTCTTCAAGCAGCTGACTATCTGACTGCTTTTCATCGGCCATGATGGTCGAAACTCGAACCCAAAAGCCAAAGCGTTGTGCTAAATATTAATTTTCATAATTTTAATGTTAGCAAAAGAGTTGCAGGAACAAATAATTATTTTATAATTTATTCGATAAAAAATAAATAAAGTACAATCGTACATCAAATGTATACTCAAATTTAAAACTTGCTTTAAAAAAAAAGGCTTATTCATGCAGCCCAAAGAGAATAACTTATATGAAGGATAATAACTAAATTTTCGATGGATTAAAAAAACCGTTATGAAATAAAAACAATGTAATCACAAAGGTAACTATGAAAATTAGTTTTAAATAAATTACGTAAACTACCATTTTTCAGAAACCCGTAATACTTGAATTGAGATTCCTATTCAGATTTGGTCACAAGCAAAAGATTAAATAATAAAACTAATGGATGTGCGATTGGCACATGTTATAATTTAAGTCTTTTTGTAATTTATTTAATCACAGTTTACATAGGTATTACAATTTTCATGTAATCTGTTGGCAATTGGTCCAAAACGTGTTCTAGCTCCTCATAGAAAATATCCTTTTCTATGATATATTTGTCTTCTGTAGGACAATGTACATTGATGATGACTGTATTATGCCACCTCCCCGCTACTACTATATTTGACATCCTATTGTTGATCAATTTTATGTCCTTAACTACTGACATACTCTTTTTGCAGATTAAACCCCCTAAACACGACCCAATCTGCAGGGACTCTATCGATCGAGTGGTGTGTAGGTTGGCTCGAGCGACCACACAATCTACCGACTCCCCACTCCAACACTTTGTAAGTTGGGTCGTGTATAGGACGGTAGAGCCGATTTGCCATCATAAAAATTGTATGATTTTTTTTTTCTTTTTGATAACACATTTTTAGCCAAACATTTTCTTTTTCATAATGGTGTAGCGTTTTGTGACAATAAAGCTAAAGTAATACAGATTTTTTTTAAAATTTTGACAATGAAGAAGCCATGATGGCGTGTTTCGTAACAGAGTGAGCGCACCTAGCCAACTGCAGGTTGGGTCATGTGGAGGGTAGCACCCGATTTATCTTCACCACTACTCTGCAAATTGGAGCCAGCAGAAGGAAGACTGTGCCTAAACTATAAAGATTTTTCTAAAGCTTAAAGCTTATTACAGTTTAAGTTTACTATTCAATATTTTACCATTTTAATATAAATGTTCATTCCTTCATAAAAAAATGTATTCGCTTGATTCTACCCTATCAATAAAGAGATTTTTAATTAATTAAAAATATTTGGTGATTTTGAGTATTATTTTAATACTTTAATTACTAAATTTTACTTTGTGATGTTATCGAATTATGACTTAACAGTTTTTCTAATCCTACGTATCGTAATCTTTCCCTTTACTTTCCTTCCATATATTTCTACCTCCTTGACACAGACCGTTGTTGTTCATTGTTCAATAATGGCCGACTAGCCTCTTAACCAACAAAATGTAAGTTCGTGATGGCGGGGTTTCAAGAAATTGACCGGCAATATTTTCCTTTAAAAGATATTGCTTCCATCAAGAAACTTTTCAAACAACAATTGGAAAGTGTGTTTGAACCTGACCTAGCTTTACTGTCAATTGTCGTGGGAGCCGTTGAGAACTCGATGACATGTAACCGAACTTTCACAGTTCAAAAAGACAAGACAACTACGGAGGACAACAACGCTATAGAGGATGATACTAAAATACCCGCTGTGGAATATCACATCGTACAGGCCCTATACGCCAAGTTTCATGCCATCATTAAAGGGGCTGTAGATGTTACACAATACGGTGTCAGTAAATTTGCCACGAGAGATTTGGTGAAGAAAGTGTCTGACGTTATTTGGAATTCCTTGACTAGGAGCTACTACAAAGATCGAGCTCATTTACAAAGTCTATATAGCTACCTGACAGGTACGACAATTGGATGGAAGACTGACATTGTCATTATTGAATTGCTATTTCAGTTAGTAGGCTAGCATAATTTTAATCCATAACAATGTTTATTAACCCATAGCATAACATTTCAGTGACATTGGTTCACATTTCTTACCAATAATAAATACTTCCAAAAACTATATTTTGATTTTAACTAGCATAGCAAATATTTTAATAGAAGCAAGACACAATACTAATATTTAATAATACAGCATTATTTTGATGAATGAACATCCTGTCACCAGCCAACACTTTCAACAATTATTATCAAGCTATAATACATTGGCTTAGGTATGGTTGTTAACTTGTAACAATCTTTTTGTTTTTAGGCAACAAGTTGGATTGTTTTGGTGTAGCATTTGCAGTGGTGGCCGGTTGCCAAGTCCTGGGGTACCACGATGTTCACCTCGCATTGTCAGAGGACCATGCCTGGGTTGTTTTTGGAGAAGATGGGGCAGAGACAGCGGAGGTCACATGGCATGGTGCGTTGTTAGCTTGAATTTATGGAACATATCATTAATAAATTGTCTCCTTCACATCTCAAAGCTTTACAAATATTTCTGCTCCTTTTTCCTCGCAGTCCACGTCTCACCTCCATACAAAGCGATCCTCCACTTGTAACACTACAGCAGTGTCTTCCTCACCTTTAGGTCCAGTTTGTTAGTAACATCCTCTTCTTATTGAAAGCAGTAGTGTACCCAAGGGGAGGCTTTAGGGGGCTCAAGCCCCCCTACCATAGTTTGGAGATGCCCCGAGATCCACGCAGATTCGAAGAGAAAATAAAATGGGGGTGAGAGGTGATGAAGGAGCAGTTAAATATTGTGAGCAAAGAAAATATCAAGTGCCACACATCCTTATTGATGTTCTTGCAGTCTAGGGAGTGGCCTAAGTTCTGAAGATTGCAGAAGGTTCAAAATCTCCCAGTTTCAAACGTTCCATCGAGGAGCTGCACAGTGGCTAGACATTTACCTATTATAAATAAGCGGTGATTTTTTGTGACACAAGCTAAGCCAATTTTAATTTAGGCCTATTTATTTATTATTTTGATTATCACATTTAAAAAACATAAAAATGATCACGTTAACAAATACCAATAAAAAACTTTCCAGAAAAGCTTCTAGGTGTAAATAATGGTTAAAAAAAAATTGTGGTTGGTGGGACCTCCTCCCAAACCTGTCCCCCCTCCCCCCTACTTTGCAATCTTGCATACGCTACTGGTTTAAAGCATCCTGGGGACATTGCTATTTTGGACTTTCCACATTATTTTAAAAGTTCCATATTATTCTGGGGCTGATGACTTACTGTTTTGTTAGTACTCTATTATTTTATGTTATCTATCATAACTGACAGCTGCTATCAAACAGATATTTTATTCCCTATATGAATAGGACTGTGGTATTTATTCTTAAACTGTCCTATTATTTTTTTTCTTATCTTGTTTTCCAAAATTGATAGTTACAGTCCATAACATTGATGGAAACCTGTTTTGGTGACTGAATGGTCTAAACTCTAAGGCATCACTCATGCAATAGACTGGCCTGCCGAGGACGGGTATTTCACGGTTCGAATCTCGGTTGGCTTTAGTAACCCAAACAGGTACCGTAGTAAGATATACTAAAAAAATAAATATTTTATTGAATAAGATATTTAAAAATGATCATTATCAGGACAAGGTTAAAATGCTAAAAAGTAGGCCGTTATCAACCTTTTAAGTATAAGTGTTCCTGGCGTTAGGTAAGGGTAATGAAGACAAGCGGGGACAGCCAGTGGCAGTGGGTGTAGGATCTCACTCTTGGCTGTACGTCAACAGCCACCCGGTGATATGTAGTCGGCACATGGAGGCTGCTGCACTGGTCTCGGCCATCAATCCCAACCTAAACCCGACTACAGACGCTGTGCAGGTCCAGCTGCTGCAACAAGAATTACTGTGGTCACTTTATGATCTGGGACACCTCGCTAAATATCCCATGGCTCTCGGTGAGTTCACAAGGTGTGGGTGAAACTCTGGGACACCATGTCAGGCAACTAATCTACTCAAAATATGGGTAAGAGAATCAGGCTAACCACGTAACCAACAACCTTTTAACCAAGAATTTGGAGTCTAAACTGCTCAGTTTTGGGTAAAAACTTATAAAACTTATAACAATAGATGATAAATATACTAAGTTTATTTTGATTTAACTATTTTTTTATATCTATAATCAATATTTGTATAGCTTAGTGGTTAGAGCATTGGCGTACTAAGCCAAAGGTCCCGGCTTCGATTCCTATGTCCGGGTGCCATTTTTTTTTTTCAAATTTCATATTATATTATTTAACAAATTGAGGATAGAATGGTAGTACATATAAGTTATATTTCTGGGACTGTGACCAAATATTGTGTACGAATGATCACGTTCCCCAACCTCTATGTTATCAATGAAGACATTGATGTGTCGCCAGGTAACCTGGGGGAACTGGAGGCAGCCAACCCGACCCCCGGGAGAGTGGCCCCACCGCAGCTGTTTCTGGAGTCGTCGCTGTGCAGCTACACCTACTATAACAACCAGCATGTGTACCCCTACACGTACCAAGGAGGGTACTACTACCAACATAACATGTACAAGGAAGCCTTCAACAGTTGGGCCAACGCTGGGGATGTCATACGACAGTGAGTCGACAATCGCCTGCAATATTATTGCATGGGGAAATACATTCGTGGCGGTGATGCGACTAAGCAAAGGGATACATAAACATTTGTGTCTCTAAGAAAGTGGAGCCAAACACTCCACATAGCTACCAATAGGGGTGTGCAAAGTCCATTTTTCTCAATTTGAAGCAAACTCGAATCGAATATATGAAATATTCTCGAAGCCGAATCGAAGTTTGAATATTTTCTTTTAGTTCTTTCATGCTTGAAAAAATATTATGTTGTGGTTATTTATATAACTTTATGCTCAAAAATTATTTGCAACACATTTTTAGTGTATGATTGTTTGTAATATTTTGTGTTACCCTAACAAATCAAGTTATTACCACAACATGCAATTCAATATCTTGAGATTTTTATTATATTAATATTAATTTGTAATGTACAAAACAGCTCAGAATGGCTATTACTGAACATAAATGGGGTATTTTAGTTGTTGATATATTTTTGGCGAAGCTTGGAAGTCAGAATTTGTTTCCAAGCGAAGTCGAAGCTGATGTTTGTTTCATAGCCAAGTCGAAGTTTCAAAACTTCGTACACCCCTAGTTACCAACTTTACTGAAGTTTAAGGCTGTACAAAGCCAAGATTATCAATTTTTAATCAAATTTGAATCTTGGTCAACAGACTCGAATCAAATCCAAATATAATTTTATGCTTAATAAAAACTTGTCTTAATTGAATCGAATCTCATGATTAAAACAAATTGGCATAAATATTTAATTTTTTAAATAAGTTCAGATCCAAATTGAATAAATTATTTTAGGTCTACTATGATTGTGTTTTATTTAAATCAAATTTGTGATGAATATTTTACTCTGCTAATTTTTTGAATTCAATAATAACATAATCAAAGAAAAATTGGATTATCATTTTATAAACATTTTAGGTTCTCTAAATAAAACTAATGTAACTTAATCAATAGCCCTAACCTCAAAAAGTGATACATCAAATGAAGATCACAGAATTTTTTTAATCATAGGTTGATTAATATTTATTAAAAGATGAGATTAGCTACTTTTTTTTTTATACATACAAGATATTCTCAGAAACAACTGTGACCAGGAGGGACATGACATCTTAGTTGGGTCGCCTGTATCTCAACTATTTGCCGCTCTTGTGGCACAGAGCGTTGACCAGGGTACACCATAGGAGGTTGTCCACACGACATACCCCTAATGAGATGATGTGATGATAGTTAATATAAAGTTGTGGAGCCGATGTGTCTTAACCTAACTTAACTCAAATTATACATATAAATTATCATTCCTCTTAAGGCTAAGATACTCAAGGTACCAGCCAGGAATCGAACCTGGGGCCCCTAGGTTCCTAGCCAGGTGCACTGACCATTACACTACAGGGCCGGATATGATGATGATTATAGAGAATGAGAAATAGAGTGGGATTATTTTGTTACATACAGGGACGGTATCAGACTTATAACTTGTTGAAAAGAAAGTCTAAGATTTGATGAATCTTTTAACAACAACAGTAGCGCTACTTTACACTATTTTACAGGACATGGGACTATAATCAGAACTTTATTGTTAGAGTTTTTTTAGTTGAAAGGGTGTCTCAAATAAACCGAATTTAAATGTGTGTGTATTTTTTTTTTTAAGATTTGTCCTTTTGAACAATTATAAATTATGTTCCTTTTGTATGTAAATAATGTTTTAAAAGAATCTGTCCAAGTTTGCTACCAGGTTAAGGAAGTGATATTTCCAGGTACAACTATTCCCGTGACGACGAGGAGATCTACAAGGAGTTTCTAGAGATAGCCAATGAGCTGATCCCTCACATCATGAAGTCTGTGAGCTCCGGACACAGCGCTCACTCCATCCTCAAGGATCCGGAATGCTTTGCCCACCTACTGCGCTTCTATGACGGGATCTGCCAGTGGGAGGAAGGCAGTGCCACTCCGGTACTACATCCACTCCCAACATTTATTATTATTAATAATAATAATAATAATAATTTCTTAGTCTGTGATATTGATTGTATTATGCTTACCACTGACTAACATTCTTTAAGTAAAATGGTGGTATATGTGAAGGTACTCCACATTGGTTGGGCCAAGCCTCTGGTTAACACCATCTCCAAGTTTGATGCCGAGGTGCGGGCGCAGGTGATCATCGAGGAGGGAGTGTCGGGCCACTCCGGGGTGTCGGACAAGGACAGTCCCCGGTGCATCAACAACAACTATTGCAAGGAGGAAGAGAGGCAACTACACCCGACAATCGCCGCACTGGCCGCTGCTTGTGGAGAGAAGATACTCAACCCTGACTTCCTGTTGCAAGGCGGAGGGGAGCCCTTTGTCGAGGCCAAGGTGGAGCTCAAGAAGGAGGGTGGCGAGGATACCCCCAGCCCTCCAAGTACGTCGGCTCAGGACAACAGTCAAGGTGAGAAGTGAGGATAGTACTGGAATAGAACAGCTGCTGTTTCCTTGGACCTGCAGATATAGGAGTTTGTCTTGGGTACTCATAGCAAGCTCTTCATGAGTCCCCTGGAAGAGTACTTATTGAGTACCATCAATTCCTCAAATATTTTGAGGCGATTGGCCCTTTTCATTTGGCGTGGAAATGCAAAGCCGTGGGGACAAACGGTTATCCTCAAGAATTTTTATTGTTTTGCAATTTTCTTTTCGGAAACGGTTTATTCAAGAATAGAAGCGTGTTGATTAAGTTATACTTTTTAAATCCACACCTCCTCTGTAATTTTAACAGTGATCAAATATCAATAAAATTGACATTTTACAATAGAAAACTGCCGGCTGCATAACAAAAAATGATAAAATGTAACACCTAATAAACATCGATATATTATCTTAGAAGGGGTGTTGAAAATATTACTATAAAAATTTCACTCGTTCTCGAGAAAAATGGTATTTCCAAATGTGTGATTTTCCCGCAAGACCTGTCCGGTAGGTAGCGCCATCTACGGTTTCCATGATTCATTTGTTATTGTTGGCTCGGAAGGATACTTTGGTCTGTTGTGAAGCCACGCCACGCCTTTCACCCTCCCACCCACCATCCCAAAAATAGGTTTTAGACTTGCACTCGACAGGACCAAGGGCTTTAGGGATATTTGTGATTTGAAGATTCAACTAACGAAAGAAGGAACACGGTTCAAAGTTTAGACTGCTGCCACTGGACAGAGAAATAATGCATGCTCCTTGAAAAAAGAATTTGATAATTACTTTTTATTCTATTGACCTAGGTTTCATTCTATCAAATCTCATCAGGAGGGAGTGTGAAACACGCAACACAACTTCCTAAAAGAGGAAACAAATAAAAACACAAAATGGAGATAAAGGAAATTGGTTAAGAATGTTAGGACACTAAGATAGAAATATGTAAAAGTAACGAATAACATTAAGGACAAAAACAAGAAATTTACATTGGATCTGAATAGTAATGTGCGAAATCCACTTTTTCAATTCAAAGCAAAGTTGAATCGAATAATAGGAGATATTCCAAAACCAAATAGAAGTTTGAATATTAAATATAATTTACAAAATGCTATATTTCAAACATAATCACAAAATTATATATTAATTTTTTATCAAAAAATGTAATTTAATTATTTTAGATTTTGCTATGTGAACACTAATTTGTGATGGAAATAACAACAGAAAAAAAAAGTGTTTTTTTAACTTTAATTTTTTTTTTTTTATACAAAGCTTCCTAATTGACGAATCCAGAATTTTACTTTCGAATCGAAATCAAAGCAAACGAATATTCAAAGCGAAAGTAAAGTTTTCGAAATTTCTCAAACCCTTAGATGTGAATCTTCAAAGAAAATATTTTTTTTAGCTCTATCCTCTGATTTTGATTAAAAAAAAAATATTATTATGTTTACTAGTAGATTATGCCAAAATAATTATAGGACATATATATATAGCCTATACACACATACTTAATCACGCCATTCCCTTACGTGGTAGGCAATAAACTGTGTATGTAGGTAGCTCAAAAAACAACTCCGTACTTAATACATCCTCACTAACTTTCTCCACACTTCCCTATCCTTGCATACTCCCTTCACTTCAACAACATCCATACACCGAGTCATACATACTCTTCAATAACATCCATACACCGAGTCATATATACTCTTCAATAACATCCATACACCGAGTTATACATACTCTTTTATTATAATAACCACACGTTAGGCCATTATTTTATCATTTAACTGAGCATACTATAACTACGATCTATATTTTATATCACAACTAAAGACTTAACCGCTTTGATGGTCAAATAAAATAAGACTTTACTCCTGCTAAAAACTGGACTGCTGATGATAGGGAGAGCCAGGTTCGAATACTGTCTGGTTATATTGAGAGTGTCTTTTCCTGAACGGTTTCCCAATCTTTCCACATGCAAATGCGGGTATTATCCCTTTGAATTCTACTTTCCTCATTCCTAACCAATTAGCATGGTTAAAATAGTCTAACCCTGGTGGGTTTTAGAGCGCGGTGAGAAATAATAGCACTGCCCCTTTGTGACACAGGGTGCCAAGAAGTGGGCGCTGGCCGCCCCAGGATTACACTCCACAGTCAGAAGATGCGGGGCCTCAAGGATCTCCTTTTGGCCGAGAAACTCAACACGCATGCCATCTCTCTCCAGCTGACGGCCCAATCACAAGTGCAGGTGGGTAAGAAGACCCGGGGGGAGCCCTCCGAAATGGCCGGGCCGCGTCCAAAGAGGTCTCGCAGGGAGTAGTAGGGACACTCTCAACACGCTGCTGCATCCTTAACTCTTCCTAGGGTCCTTTGAGCTTCTGACACGGGGTCAGAGGTGCGCGCTTGACTTTTGTGTTTTACAAATATGTAATACTCTTAGCACTTTGTGATTTTAACATTTATTAGATCATTACCTTACCTTCTATAGTCAAGTTCCTAGCAATCTACTTCTCTTTAGCTGTGACCTTAGCAAGTTTATTCATTAAATTAAATTAATTTTATATTAATTAAAAACCGGGAATGAACTTTATTCTATTAACTGTCAGAAACTAACTAGCCTGTACTATTTAACCTGAAAACTACAAGATAAAGATTAATTTGCAAAGTAGTTTGTGCCTTTCTAATATATATCTATATATATTTTAAATCTGTTACTTGAAAGCTTTATGACCTATACACTGGACGTTTTTGAATTCATCTTGCTAGCACACTTTTAGAAATTAATATCCCTTAACCGGAATTTATTTAAAAGATTAGAATAAATCATAACCAAACTGTTTTCATGAAATATCAGAAAACTGGTAATGGTTTACACAAATCACATCTTGTTTTTAGCGATTCAAAACTTCCCTCGTGGTGTGTAGTGAAAGTAATTTTCGCCCTCTGACCCCTGGAAGCTCTACGAGACAAAGTCCTAAAACGTTTTTTATTGTAACAGTAAACTTTCTTTTTTCAAGTAAAGAAGACTTGACCTCTAAAACTAAACTAAACAAGTACAAATTTAAATTCTTTGATTTCTGTTTTCTTTTTTAGATGTAAAGATGAAAAAGAAATAATCATGAGTGTTATCCAAAATAGATATAATATAAAGAATGTTTATTCTATATTTTGTTATCTTTAAAATGAAACTTATGTGTGTTTAATCAATAAACATAGCTTACACGTATGTTTGTAACTAAACATTTTCAAAATGTTGTATGAATATAATATATATGTATACTACACATAAGGAGGGAACATACATGCTGGTATGTATTTATAAAATGCAGCCTTTTGGCTTGGCTCATTGGATTTAATAGTTCTATGAGTTTGGAGGACAGTTAGAAATAACCAATACATGACATTTGTAAATTAAACAAGCACTTTGGCTTTGTGAATTAAAAAAAAAAACTCAACTAGGTCACACTAAATTAAACATTTATATCAGCGACTCTAAAGTTATTGGTTGGCGTGCCAGTTTTAAAACTAAAAATAATTTGCGTGTTCTCACACACATTTTTTTAAAAATATGTGATTATTTTTTTATTCATAGATTATATTTGTAAATGAGAATTTACCTCTTTTCAACTTTTGAGGTACATTTAGTTATATACTAAAGATATGACCATTCATTATCATTATCATCATTTGTTTCAAGCCTGTTGCCGGGTCAGTTTATTAAAATGCTTCCATCTTTCTCTATCCTTCCACCATTCTTCCTCCTTTAATTTCTTCCATTATTCTTCTATCACTTGCACACTTTCTGCTCTCTGCTCCTCCCATCTCTTTCTTGGCCTTCCTTGCGGTCTTCTTCCTACATATTTCATTTTCAACAATTGTGATGATGAAATGTTACATTTGGAGCATCACATTTTGTTTTTATATTCATCTATCATCTAAGATGTTGATTGAACCTTTTCTTTAACTATATATTTAACAATCTAGGAAACGTATGATTAAGTGTTCTCCATTTATAAAGTTTGATTTTCATAATTGGCTCCTGAAGTATTCATTGTCGGTAGTGACTGGTTTATTGGTTCTGTCGTCCAAACTCCGGGTAAAACTTTTATCCATTAAATATAATATATACTGTATGTTAGGTTGTTTTTAATGTATGTTGTTGTAGTGTTGTTTTTTAACGGTTTCCTCCCATTATCATTTGTCGCTAGCATCCATTCGTTTTAGAGACCGGTGTTTTAAAATAAATAGCAAACTACTTGTTATGTTATTACAATATTGTGATGTTGCAAAACCGTTTTTTCTTGCCCTACAGTATTAGTGTTGGGTTCAAAATGGTTACCACTCTGGTAAACAAGCTCTTTTTTGGAAAAGTTGATAAGGTGGTTACATTATTTTTGAAAAGTTGATAAGATGGTTACATTATTATGATCTAGGTTTTAATGTGTGGAACATGATCAGTATATTTTTTATATATACTTTAAAATGTAATGCCAATTGTTATTTAACAATTTAGTTTATTCTGACTTATTAAAGATAATGGCTGGCAAAAAGTTTCTTGAATTAAATAATTTATTAATTTAATATGTATCACATATATTTCTAGCGAGAGATATTTAAAATATCTGATCGGTATCAGATACCAAGACGTACTGAATTGTGATCTTAGTGTTGGACTTTAGAAGTGCGCTCTGATCATAAAAGTGTTCCCTTCTTGGCAAGTTAATATTGTACCTGTACTCGTCAAATGAAGAGATGGACCGAGTTGAATCGTTGTGACTAGGAAACGGGGAGTAGTTTGACCTGATTGTCCTTGTAAGTCGAAGTTTGTGGTTGTTTTTGTTGCGAGTGTAGGATATTTAGATTTTCTCATGTAGGCTTATTTAGATCATGAACATGTGGTATGATCAAATCATACTTTAAGAACTGCTTTCTAAGATATTTTAACGCAGTTACTAAAAAGTTGGAAAGGGAAACATTTTTATGATCCAGACTGTACAGTTATTTATTAATAGGTAGTACCTAGTTATGCAAGTTTTAAGATGTTTATAGATGAAATGTTAGTTTTATGTGTAGGAAGTGTGATGTATATAATATATACAAGGTTGACACTAGATATATATTTTTTTTAAGTGAAAGACCCACACCATTTGTTTTTATGATTAAGATCATTATTAATCTATGTTGCCACATTATCTTGCGATGCACACAATATATTTTGAAAATGCATACACATTGGATTTGTTTTGGTTGTTTGTTTTGTTGTTAATGAGTGTCGGAAATAGGCTTTTCTAATATCATAAATATTTGTGTATTTTTATAACATGATAGTGTATGCTTCAAACTTCTTGGTAGAATGCAGTTTTTAACAAAAATATACTTTTGAGTGTTTGGATAGTTTGGATAAAATTAGGTACATGAAGTTTGTCATGTAATTAAATATTCATGATAGCATTGTAGAAAATGAAGCACAAATGAAAGTTAAAATACTAACACATATTTAATATATCTCTATAAGGAAAACCTCTTTTCTCTTTATGAGGTAGTTTTAGGATTCCCAATAGAGATATAGTATATATTTGCATCCACAGTCCATTTCCTGTGTTTTTCCTTTATGTTATTCCTTTTCTTACATGTTCATATCTAAATGTCCTATCATTCTCTACAAATTTCCTTTTTTTTCCCTTTTGTGTTTTTTGGTTCCCTCTTTTAGCAAGTTGTGTTAGGCGTTTTACACTCTCTGTTGACGAGTTCCGACAATGAAACCTAGGTCGGGGGAATGGGCGGTGACAATCTATTTCCTTGAAGAGGCCATCATTTTCCAGTGGCAGCACTGTAAAGTGTGAATCGTGTTCTTTTAATTGTAAAAAGTCATATTTTGTTTGTTCCCTTCAACCCACCTTTTCTGTACCTTCTTCCCAGTATTAAAACACATTTACAACCACTTCCTGCTCATTCTACCACTTCCTTAGGTAGATGCTGTGTGGTGTACAAAATATTAAAGGGTTCATAAGTATGTGATAATGGTTTTTACTTCTATGTGTGCTACATTTTATACAATTCTATCATGTTTATTCATTAATTATAAGGTCAGGAAAGCGAAGCCTGCCTCTCTTACTAGAAGACAGATTCATTGCCACAAAACCAACTAAATATCAATATATTTTGGACCGTGTACATTATCAGAGAAGTCTATGGGAACAAACCTGTACATTTTTAAAATTCTGAAGGGAAAAAGACAGATTTGACGTTTTATAAAGATGTCATATTCAAGAGTCAGAAAAAAAACATACAGATTTATATAGAGGTATTGTTCTACTTACCCAACATAATTATAAGAAAAACATAAGACCCAAATCCAATAATTTACTATAATTTTATAATTCGGTTACTATTTCTCTTTTTTCTATCGAAACTTAGGAATTAATGTAAACAAAATCTGAATTGAATAGAGACCAAACCTTTTATTCTTCCCAGGTTTCCTTGTCTTTGTTTAGTTTCCTTTTATCAATATTGTTACCTATCTTTGAAACATTTCAAATTAGATTTCTCAGCCTTTGGGGTGGGGGATATAATTACCTTTCTACATATTTTAAAACAAGTTCTGTGTAAGTTTGCAAGAATGATGACTTGTTGTACAACCGGTGAAGATGGTGTGGATCCTGCACTTCTACACAGTTAGAGGTTATGGGTGGTTTTCTAGTTATGACGCTTTATTATATTTTCTAGGCAAGATGAAGTTAATACCTTCTATTTATTTTTTTACACTTTAAGATTATAGTCGCTAATTAGGCCTACTGTACAATTTGGATAGCTCTCTCTTCCATTGCGTCTCGCTTTTAATTGACGTGTTTGTGAGAGTGCAAAATACTTTTTTCTTACACCATGACACATTTATGATTGAATGCAAGTTCTTTATTTTTTTTCTGGAGAGTTTGTAAGTTTGTGTTTGAAAATATTGACTATGTTTGTTGACACTTTGTTGAGAGATTAACAACGTTGCCTACTTGGTGAATTCAAAACTATTTTGCGGAGCGGTTTGCATTTTAACTTTAATTAACCTACGCACTCTTTAAGTACTATCACATTTACACGCTGATGTCTGAAATAAAAGGAAGAAAAAGAGTAGTCCACCTTGAGGGGCCTCTTGAGTATCTGCTTATAACAGTTTCCCTCTTCCTCTGACAAGTATAAGTGCTCAGTCTACTATTTGCGTCTGGTCAGCATTGACTTGCAATTAAAAATTACCCTTTTCTTGTTCTCTATCCTAGATAGATATTTGCTTTCACACTCTTTCTTAATTTACACCATAGCAGGAAGATTCCTATGGGACATTTTCGTGAATAAATCAAACAGATTGATCTGTGGATGGTTTTAAAAACTTGAAAAAAAATAAATAATAATAATTAAGATAAAATAATAATTTTGTGACAAAATAAGACTATTTTAATAATTATTTGAGAATATATTGTTAATTGTATTTTTTAAACTCGCTGAAATAAAACATAAGTACATTAACATGGTAGATGCTATCGTGACGTCGCAGGTAGACAGCGCCCTTAAAGCAGAATTATCTAATCAGCCAAGTAAGCAAACACAATTCATTTTAAAAGTAATTTCAATTGAAATAATTACACTGTTGAGTGTCCATGTTTTGATAAGGTAGTATAAAGTTGTACTGTTTGTTTGCAAAATTAAAGTTGTATTGTTGTTAAAGAGGGTGATGGTTGGATAGGATGTTGATATTTGCAAAATGGCACTCTGTGTGAGGATAATATTTCGTTGTCTTTTTTCGTATGTATTTAAAATTTTAAAAATTAACCTGTTGTTTGTTAAACCTGATTTATTGATAAGTATTTGCAGTTTGTATTAAATAGCTTCTTAATCAATAAATGACAGTTATTTTTGTAACGTTCATGTTGATTAAAATTGTTAGGTTTCACCGGTTTGATAATTCACGTTCTTTAGAATAGTGTTTTAAAATTATCTTTTAGAAGTTTTAGACTTGTTATTACACAACTTGGTCTGGTCATAATAAATTATTGATGTAAAATATATTTGATATATTAAAATTAAATGTAAATTTTTCTTCATAACAGATTGATTAATCGGTTAAAAAGAAGAAGGAAAAAAGTTTGCATTACTTTTGTTGGTGGAGATTTTTAATTAAAATACATCTTAAACAAATTTAATGTTCTTTTAAAATATAATTCTATTTTATGGCTGTTTAATTTTTAACTGTTAGTTAGGTATTTTATTCAATTACATATAGATTTGGAAACTTAAATTAAATGTAAAATGGTACCCAGAGAAAATTCATTTTCAAAGTTGTGGTTAATCTATTGCTTCATTTGTGTTTGAAGTTGTAAAGTAACAGTTGTATAAGCTTGATCAATTTCTTACATTTACTATGTTATGTTTGTACTTTATTTAGTATGAAATAAAGCACTATTAAAAGTAAAAACACTTAAATTTACATCATGCCACGGGGCATCATTTGTTTTAAAAATGTGTTTTGTGTTTTTACTTTTATTTGTACCACGTTTTACACCATTCTATAGTTATTTATTAACTTATTTGTACTTATTGAATTTTTCAAACTCGTAATATTTCAGTAATGCTATAATATATGTTTGGGTGCTGGAAAATTAATGAAAGGAACATTTTGATCAGAATATCTTATAATATTGTTACTACTGGGACTTGGAACATAGGAACTGCAATTTCCCTCTTTAAATCTAAAGCAAACTGCTTTTCTTTTTCTGAAAAAATAATCTAAAATGTATATTAAGAGGTTATTTTTATAAGAAAGTCTAAAAGTGTGAAGGCCAAATTTTGTTTTGTATATTTTATTCATTCCTATTCCTCTTGTGTAAAATATCTTACCTCACAAGTGAAAAGAGGTTTACCTTTATGTGTTGAAATAAAATCTGTAGGTATTAAATATATAACTATTTATTTTACCTTTCGGAACAGTGATGGAATAAAATAAACTTGTTTAATTGGGGTGAATATCTTTAGATCAAAGTAAATGTTGGCCAATTTTGAGCTTGTAACCTTAGGAAATGTTTATTTCTTTCAAACACAAGTTCAAGATTTTAAGAGTTTAGTTGAGCTCACCTATAACTAAAGTCCCAAAATCCACTCCCTTTGGTTTCGCTAAAAGATAACCTTGCAAGGTTTGGCCTTTTAGAATAAATGTTATTAAAACTAATAAACAAAAGCTTTATTTAACTCTACATTTTTAAATATACTCTGTAGAGGTGTGCAAGAATCCCGAAATTCAAGATTCGTACAGGGAAAAACAGTTTCTCATTTGCAACCCGAGAATAAAGATGGAATCTCGAATATTTTCTTTACATAAATATAAAAACACTTTAAAAACTCACCCTATTCTGAAATGTCTTGTATCCGATTAGGCCTGAAATAAATTATCTACAAATCGCAAGCTAATTAAAATATCCCTAATTTTAAAAGCTAATACACTTTCTTCATTTAGTTGTATTATTTCCTTATCAAGATAACAAATTAACAACTTTTGAACTAAAGTGAACATTTTTCTTTTTTTCTTTCCCATTATCACCAAGGACTAGGAAACAGTAAATACAATAAATAACAAAAGTAGACATTCTTGCACTTGGCATTCAATATGGTGGTTCACTATCATCACCATGTTAACTAATAATTCTGATGTTTCAACACATTTTAAATATTAATCATTGGTGAATTTGTTCCAAAATGTTTGCTTATGGAACAATCAAATAATTTGTTATTCTAGGGCAATAGGGCAATTTCTTTTGTAAAATTTGAACTAGTAAATGTTTTCAAGTTTTTTTTAAGAGGTTCGAATTATTAAAGAGATTCACATTTTCTTTGTAAAAAGTCAACTCAACTTCATTTGTGTGTTACTAATTGAATTTTTCTTTATAAGACGAGCTTTGCAGGTCTTGTAGTATTTATGATGTCTTAGTTGTAAACGAGTCTGTACAATGTGTGGTAAGCGTTCGGAACTAAGGCCCTGATTGCAAGAACAAGGCTGAGGCGAAACAGAAAGGCGAGTTGATTGGCTATCTACTTTTCTACTAATCAAGTCTGCTCAGCCTCATTCTTACATACAGCTCTAAGATGAGAAATGGACGAATTAATAAATATAGGTGGCGCCCTATTAATGGTTTAATATGTCCAAGCCCAGCTTAACTAATTCAGATCTTTTAATTGTGTAATAGAACCAAACCTAACCTATTTTTTTTATTCACTCATCCTTGTACCTTTTGTTTTTTAGGTTAGTCACTCCATCTTGGGTGATAGGAAAATGCAACACAATCTTCTCTTTTAATCTTTTGGTTTTTCCTTAGTCCTCATTAACTAACTACCTAGCATTCTCTACATGCAAACAAAGGCGTCGGGTTTTGTCTAGTTTGTCTTGCGGCTGATTGGGAGGTCTGGGTTGCAATCCAAACTGGCTGTACTAAATTGGATTTTTCTAAGTTATTTACCACTTTATCTCCATATAAATGTGGGTACATTTTATTTAAATTCTAACTACCTCATTGTTACTCTATTAATATAAATATGCGAATAACCTGGAAAAATAGTAAGAGACAATGCATAAAAAAAAGTTCTGCTCATGTGTGTACACGCTCTTTACCTAAAACGTTTTTAAGTCTCATCTTGGCTGATTAAGTCTGGCTTAGCGTATATTATATGGGCATAGCTCTGAAGTGTACACACAAGTAGCATGTATCGCACAGATTGTCTGGTCCCTTTAAGAGTTACAACGATCATTTGCGCAACTAACAGACAGTTTAATGAACACTTTTTATGTATAACACGCGGCATGCGAGTTTACTGAAGTGATCACGGCTTGATTCTATTCCATTTGTGTTATTTTCTTTCTGAAAATAGTTTTCCCTCAGAGAATTATTTGAGAGGTGAGATTTGCATTATATCCTTATATTTACTGTGTTTGTCCTTTGTAATTGTTACTCGTTCCTGATTTTGTGTCCTGTCAATCTTAAAACCAATTTCTTGAGACAACTCACGTGGCCTCTTTGTCCAGTGGCAACATTGTAAAGTGTGAACTGTGTTCTTTTCAATGTAAAGGACCGGGCCTGCCAATATGTATCCATAGAATAACATTTCACGATGTTATAGAGGTGCATCAGATTCATTCTGAGAGAAATTAAATATCATAGGTTTGCCCATTTCTGAATTGTTTGGTTGCGGCGTGTTGTCCTGTATAATTTATAAATACCTGAATTAAACAGATCATATCTTCATTCCATTCACTTTCTAAGCTTTTAAGTTTAAAGTCAAACAAATAATTTTGTTTTATACTAGACATCAATTAGGTGGTCTAATTCTGATTTTAGAAAACTTAATTTAAAATAATGGATCCTTCCTTAATTTGCGCAATAACCCTCATTTCACCCAGCTATACAGACAATGTAGGAGGAAAAGAATCTGAGGTTTTATCACGTTATTTACACGAGAAAACGTGTTTTTATGTTGCCAATTTTGTTATATACAATTTTTGTGTAAACTAAAAATTGTATCTCAAAATATATTTTTTGTATGACATTCCAAACATTTGATTTGTGTTTTTTTATTTCCTTGCCGGATTAATTATTTTGGGGACAGTAATAATTTTATGTTTGCAATGTGATTAATTTCAACCGTGTTTGTTCTTGAATGATATTTTCTTATACCTTGTCAGCAAGACGGTGTATTATATGTAGACAAGTGAGGTTTGGTCAAGTCAGATTCGCTGATATTAAATGGTTGTTATAAGCTCCAACAATCTGTTTTCAACTCTGAAATGTTACACACATAAGCAACCACTTGTATAATTTACGTTCGATGTAGCCGATTTTTCTAGAGGTTGGTTGTATCATGCTAGAACCTGAATGTAGGCCTACTATTTTACGACATGACAAATAATTATATATTTCATTTGTTGCTTAAGAGTGTCTGCTAATAAATACATTTTCTAATAATAGTTAATGTATGGAAACTGTATTGACAAACAGTAAACTAACTTAATATATGAAAACTTTGTTGTAAAACATTAAAATAATGTAATATATGAAAACTGTGTTGGAAAACAGTAAAATAACGTAATATATATGAAAACTGTGTTGGAAAACAGTAAAATAACGTAATATATATGAAAACTGTTGGAAAACAGTAAAATAATGTAATATATGAAAACTATGTTGGAAAACAGTAAAATAATGTAACATTTAAATAAAGGAATATTTTTAAAAAAATTAAAAATAATGTGTAGCCACAAAAGAATTCGTAAGTGTAAAGAAATGAAGTTAAATGTATTGGTTTTATGCCAAGGTATAATCTAACTTTCCTTTTAGGTTGGCCAACATGCCTAGCCCTAGCACTACATTATTTTATAGGGTTTACACACTGATTTTGATATATTTCTAAGTCAACAAGTGACTATTCGAATAAAATTAATAAGTACATTGGAGCCCCGTTCATACGGCGGGTTAAGTTACAAAGCTCTGCCCTGCTACAAAGTGAAAATCGCTGTGAAGCAGAACAAATTCTTTTTTAACTTTCAAATGCATATAAAATCCTAATAATAGGTTTACACTATCATATATAAAGTGTGCTATGAATCATTCAGTGGAATGATCATTCTATAATGAAAATAGTGCTCATCACTATTGTAAACACTGAGCTACCAACATAAAATGACGGCAAAAGCCATTCATTGCGTGCATCATGCCAGAATAGTAAGACATGCGTTGAACATAGTGAAAATGTATAACATTTAAAACTGCAAAGCGGGCCTTACTGTAAAAATGAAATAATAGACCCCACCTGATTAATGGACACAACCCAACCTCTAGAATTAACTCACTTTGACAACATTCTTTGAGCATAGCATGTCGCACTAAAATACTCAACACAAATTAAAGTATTATTTCAACCATAATAGATTTAAAATAAAAATTGAAGCATTTATTTTGGGTTAATTTTTTTTAATAACTATTCTGCTAAAGAAGAAATGAAGATGTTGCAAAGTTGTGTCCATATGACCAGATGTAATTTCTGATGTTTTAACTCGGGAGTATTATATTTTGCTTGAACTTGCTTTTAATTTGACTTAACCTCATTTACACATTTCATTTTAAATATGATTTGTCATGTAATTATTTTAAAAATGATATTTTGTTACAAACTTTGTGATGAAATTAAAGCTATATACCTTGATTTTCTTACGAATGAACATTTGGGTACCTTTAAAAAATACAAACATATTTTTTTGAAGTAAACATCGATAACATTTTGCAATATTATTATTGTCATTTTATATGTATTAATAATATCTATCAAAAGCGACAGATGCAGATCACATGGCTTGACGTTAGGAATACCTGAAAGTAGATCTAGTAACTTTTTCTAACTGTCAGATTTGTCCGTTTGTAAGAAAACTGGGGTATAGTTTAACAGTTTCATGAATTGACACAATTTGTTAATTGATCACATTATCTTCTATCCATAAAAGATTTGTGCGAAGTGAAGGTTTGATTAAATGATACAAGACTTGTCTAGAAGTTAGTAGTGTAATATTTAGCCATATTAGAGAGACGACGACGCTGGGCCATGTTTTGAGACTGTGATGTTTAATGGCGAGTGACAAAAAAACAAAAACAAATTAATGCCAGAAGAATCAGTATTTTTGTATGAGTAATTAAGTCACTCGTGTATTTAACTAGGATTAAGGTGTGTTTTTTTTTGTGTGTGTATTTCATTTTGTTTATTTCTTTTTTGCATTTATGAGTAAATAAATAAATAAATGGGAAGTAACTTAAATCTTGTTAATTTATTAAATAATCATAGAACTTTTTTTCTATCTTAAAATTCCTGATTATTACAGCATTTAAATTGGTCTTCGATGCACGTTTACATAAAATACTAAATAAATAGATGGGTGTTTCGAACTCAGTTTAATGGTTTAGGCATCTTAATTAAAAAGCTAACCATAATTCAGACCATTGTGTTACTCGCTTTGGTGGCTGCACGGTTTAAGGCACGACTCTCATAGTAGACTAGACTCCTATTGACAGTGAGATTGGGGTTCAAATCTTGGTCAAGTGTATCGAGGGTGGTTTTCCATTCTCCCTTCATACAAATGTGGGTATACTTTCTTCACTTTTAGCCTTTCTTATCCCTTACACTTTAAATTTTCAAATACAAAATGTGGTGTTTAATTCTAACTGGTAGTGAAACAGTTAAAAAAAAACTAAATGCAGTTTTACATAAAAATTTGAATAAAATCAAAATAAGGGGTTAAAATTATACCAACATGTATCTCATGTACTCCAACATCCCAGGGCTTTTAGGGGTAGTCCCTAAATGTTCCTTTTTTTTAAAAGTTGGTCCCTAAGTTCCTTTTTCTTTATAAAAATTTCTAATAAACCAATGAAAAATACTATAAACTTTTACCAAAAAAAAAAAAAATTGCTGTAAGTTGCTTTACAGTTAGTAATTTACTTTTCTTATAATTCATCTAATATTAGAACGTGTACGGTTTGAGCATATTCATGTTTGAATATGATGAATTTTGGTATAATTTTATTTAAATTTTTGCCCCCAATAAAGTACACTGAGGGGGCATTTGAATATAACTTGATCGGCAATTGAAAGAAGGTTTCCAACATCAGGTCTCGTGCTAACAAGTGATAAAGCAGCAATGATTGAATTATGGAATCAACGCTAGGCTAAACATTTTGTCTGGAATGAAGAGATACTAGAATAAAGTTTATTTTTGTACCCATTGCTAGTTTACTTTTGGTTATGGTTAGAAACGGTTACCATAGTTATAATACTTTCTTAGACCAAGACAAGAGAGACTTACGAAAGATACTAGAAAATAAGTAGAAAGGAGAAAAGAATAAAGGAAACAAAAAAGAAAAATGCTGCTGGTAAATTGTTTGCTGAAGCTACTAAGAAACTAGCTTCAGCAGTTAAATGGAAGAACAATGAAGAATTGAGCCTTGCACAAGTGATGTTTTATGAAGTTAAGGCTTTAAAGACAAATTAAAATGAAGCCTCTCAACAAAATTAATAGTTTCAATTGCAAAAGTGATTGAAAAGAAATCTTCAAAAATATTGTCATATTTCAATAAACAACTTCATTAAGACACGAAAGATGAAAATCAAAGCAAACTTAAGTTATGTTTATGTTTGAATCATACATTACTATACATTCTACTCTGCTAATGTCCTTTATAGCTTTCTATAACCAAATTGTGTTTTACACAGATATTGGCTTGCTCTTCTTTGATTTACACTTCTTAAAAATGTTCACTTTATTAGTAAATTTAAAAATTGCCATAAGTTTTATTATTTTCTCTCATTGTGCAATACATAAAATCTGTTCTATTTTTGGTAATTGTTACTTTCATTAGGCAATACTAAATAATATGTACAGTAATCTGTAATCTAATACCAGAATTTCGTAAAGAATAGAGTTTTATTATCATAATAATTCAAAATTATAATAATACTTAAGATAAATAACATGTAGAGTAAAATATTTATTATTTTATGCCATTTAATAATTTAATCAATATTATGTTTGGGATGCATTTCAGACGTTCTCTTTAACTGGTATATAATAAGGTTAGCTAAAAAAAACCAGAGTTTATCCATTATTTTCTTTAACTTAGAAAAAATGTTGGTCCCTTAAGTCCCTTTTTTTGAAAATTTTGATCCCTAAATCCCTTTTTTAATGAGGTTAAAGTGCTAAAAGGCCTGACATCCTCATTACATGCCCATACCATCTCAATCTTGCTTCCTCTACTATCTCATGTACTCCAACATCCTCATTACATGTTTAACGTGGGATCCGAACCACGGTGGAGGCCTGGCATTCCACACATTCACAAGTTGTGATTAATACACGTCTTGTCAGGGTAACACTACAAAAGTTGCCCTCCGCGGGACATGAATAGGGAACGAGAGTACATTATAACTGACATATCCGAATGCTTTGCACGCCTTTACTAGTCAAACATCAAACTGATCTAATTAATTACGAGTCTTGGCCCAAATGCCTTTTATTCCACGCTACAGGTTCTGGAACGACACACTATAATTTTGGGATATCGAATAAAGCTACCAAGTCTCGCACCCAAAATCTATTGTGTATATTGATTTCCCACCAATCAGCGTTCATCTACTTGAACTCCGTACGTACCTGCTCCGTCCAACTCACAGTTGAAATACCGACCGTTGCAGCAAAACAACCACCGTATTCAACCTCCAGACTCTCACATTATCAACATTCACCAAATGACAGTTCCAGACGATCATACATGAAAATGATACAACCAGGATCCTGCATCAAATCTTCTTGCTCCCATATATTGAGGTATTTTCTTGCGAAACCTTAATTTTTAAAAAATAATTAAATAAGTAATGTATTAAAAACACCTTTTTTTTTTATTAAAATGTGATTATTAAATTTCAACTTTATTTTAATAACTCATCATCATCATCATCAACAACAACTGTCCAGCTTGTGGCCGGTTCTATTTAGTAAAATACCTAGATCTTCCTCTATCCTTCCACCATTCTTCCTCCTTTAAATGCTTCCATTCTTCTCCTCCCACTTGCACACTTTCTGCTATCTGCTCCTCCCATGTATTTTTTGACCTCCCTTGCGGTATTTTCCCTACATACTTAATTTCCATAATTCTCTTTGGCATCCTCTCTTTTTCCATCCTCATTACACACCCATACCATCTCAGTCTTGCTTCCTCTACTATCTCATGTACTCCCTCTACATCCACTCTTTCTAGGATAACTTCATTCCTAATCCTGTTTCTCCTCATGACAGCTAGCATTCTCCTCACCAAACTCTTTCTCATGGCCTTGAACACTACTTGCAACCAATGTCCATGTTTCTGCTGCACATGTGTTACAATGGGTACAAAGTACGTCTTGTACAACACTTCCTTACACTCCAAGGGCACTTCTCTTATCCAAAGGTCTCTTACACACCTATATAACCACTCTCCATAGTCCATAGCAGGTCTCTTACACACCTATAGAACATCTCTTCCTGCTGTCCTCTTCTCATACTTTGTATATACCTTTTGAAGATAAGGTCATAAGGGGAAATGCCCCCAGCCCTCCTCCCCTCACCTCTGTGTTACATGAGTTTACAAACGCTCTTTAAAATTTATAATACTTTGTGTCTAGTGTTTATGATTAGGGATGGGACCCTCAAATCCTTAAGGATATTTGAGATTATAGGATTCAGGAATAAAATCCTTAATTTTTTTCCCCCCAATTTTAATTTGTTTTAGAATCTATAGTCCGTTCCACTCTTACTCTGCAGTACAGGTCTTATGGAGCGCACAGATGCCAGATCTCACCCGCTCGAAACAGATGGACAACTTTTACATTCAAACTTAGCAAATTATACAAAATGTATACATGCTATGACAATCAATTTGAAGTTTGGGTTGTCAAGAATTGTGTATTATTCTGTTTATTATCTTACTAGCAGCACTTTTGATATACACTCTACACTGTCACGTGCAATGAATAGGTTGGAGGTCGAATCCTTTCAAAGATGGTCTTCCCAAGTACATAGGTTTTTACAAAAATCTTTCCTGTTTGCATGTGAATGTGTATGTACTTTTATAAACAATTACCAAATTCATCTTTACTATAGTAAAAGCTAAAACTCAATAATAATAATAAATTAATATACAATAATTTATAAATTAAAATACCGGTAATTATAATGGGGGGAGGGGAAGTTCTAAAAATCATTCAAGGCAAATTTAAGCCTTCTCTGTAAAGTAAATAACATATTAGTTTAAACCTAAAAAATACCTTTATGCTTCATCTATGTCCCCACACAAAGGTGTGGCTTCATCAATTGTGAAGTAGTGTTTAGTGGATGGCCCAGGTAGCTCAAAGTTTTGAGAGTGAGTAGGTGGACTTGTGAGTGGAGGAGATGACACAAGGGACGATGAAGATTATGAAGTTAATATAATTAAAAACTGCTCCTCGTCATCTTGCAGCTCGTCTGCTTTCCACATGTCATTTTCAATTTTTTTGACATGATTTACATAGTTGAACCAGTTTTCTACAAAAACCTTTACAAACGTGGCAGCTATTAAGGACCTCATATCTTTAACCTTAAAACTAGCACTGTTAATTTTAATAAAGGTTTATACTTGAGCCCACACCATCTCTATAGGGTTAAGTTCACAATGATACAGAGGCAAATGAATAACCGTTTCAACATTTCGTCATCAACATCAATGTTCTTATGGATAATCCACTCAGCTATTTGAGCTTTACGCCATGATGTGTTCGGGATTGCTGTGATAGGCTGCATTATTGATTAAGATAACAGCTCCTTCAGCTGTATTAGGGACTAATTATTCTGAAAATAACTTTTCATAAAGTCACCATCCATTACGTCATGGGCATCTGCTGTGTTTTTCTTGCACAAAAATGTGAGCTCAGCACCTTCAACAAAGCCACTGCCATTTCCAGTGTTAACCATCGCAAAGCGTGGTCCACGAGCCCATGGTGGCTCCAGTCCCGTGCTTAATCCCTCAAGAAATGCTTGCCGTGAATGCTGAATGGTAGTATCTTTCCACTCCTTGGAAACGCTATATCCAACATTTACCCATGTTTCATCTGTATAAATAATAGGTCTACCTTCAGCTCTGAACTTCTTAAGATCCTTCAAATACTTAAGACACCCCCTAATAATGTCATCTCTTTCAATGAAAGCACTCGCTACCCCTCCGTTCGTACTTAAAACCCATCTCCTGCAAAAATCTGTATAAGGTAGTTTGTGAGAAATTTGGCAGTGTGTCATCTGCGTTTACACTCGTTAAAATAATACTTAAAATAGGAGGCAAGTTGTCAAACAAGGAATGGACAAGACGATGAACACCACTTCGCACGATACTGTGATACCGTGGTATGTGTTCGTTCTTGAATTATTTTGTTTCCCCTTTCTCTTTTGTTTTCTTTTTGAAGGAGCCGACAAAGGACCACATTTTGGTTCCTCGGTTCTTTCGGAACATTTCGTGGCTTTACACGTTTCCCCAACTGCTTTGGTGACATTCAATGTCTTAGTAAAATAATTGAAAACGTTCATTACTTACTTTTATTGTTACCGTTTCCATGATAAATAACTTAAAAAAACTAACACTAAACACTATGAATCATTAACAAATAAAATTATCACCCCATATAAATTTACATTATAACTAAAGATATAAGAAAAAATTAAAATATAATATGATCAAACGTTTGATAAAAATTAAGATTAAACCACCAAACACTCTTAGTACTCTGTCGGTCCACGCCAAAATAATGATTGTAACGAGTAACACAAGAATAATGGCTCACAGCTGGGGAGAGTCTTCGTGGATGGATTTCAAACTGCTGTGCTTTGCTTTTCCAAGAGGACTGTCATCAGTAGTCATTGGTGCGAAGCTCAGCAGCGTTATATTTATGTTTACACGGAGTGCTACGCCTGAAGACTGTGTTTTGACTTTCAGCATCTTACACCAATTTAAATCAATAATATAATGGAGTGAAGTGGCTAAGAGTATGTGCACCAGTATTTCCCTGAAACTATAGAAAAATAACTTGTTAAAATCAACCTCAGATAATTATTTTGTATTAGGTAGATTTACTTTTCGAACACGCTAATTATATCAACACACGACTTATAAACTACCCTAATACTAAGAAAACACAGCATCCAGTCCCCTATCCGACAATTTACCAAAGATAAATCTCAGACCATCCCAGGAATGTAACCCAGACCCCTATCTTAGTTGGCTCACGCGCTACCGACTGTGCTAAAGTGTTTAACTAATGCCAGTGAATTCGACCAGGATTCGAACCCAGGCCTGATTAGAAATGGTGGCAAAGTGTAAATGCGAGAGTAAAACCTTAGACTGCTCAGCCAACCCACCTCTGTGGGTAGATGATTTCTTAATTTAAAAGCATAGTGTAATAAAATTTGGAGTTGCATATAAAATGTGTTCTCAAATTTTTAATATTGTCTCGGCAAGTATAATAACGCCATGTTTATTAAACTATAATTACAAACGAAGAGGAGTATAATGAATGTATAAGTGGCTGAACCTTGTATTTTGTGAAACCAATTTTATCAATTTTGATGTGGATGGGTTGAACTAACGCTTCAGTTCTCAACGCTACAACTGTATAACATTACTCCGCTCTTCAAGACCAGACAGAGCGTAGAGTGAACTACACCCTCTTCAACTTCAAAACGCTACCACACATAAATGAGGGGTGCTATTGGCCCATAGTTTGTTTTTTAAAAATAAATTTGAGCTTTTCTTATCGTTTCTTAAACATAATGTACCTATGAAAAATCAAAAGGAAAGAAGTTTCTAACAAGACAACTTTTTCATGTTTTACCTTTAAATATTTCACGAGGTATAATATGTTTAATTTTTTTTGAACATTGTGTAAAAGATATTCCTTTCAGACTTTGCAGACGATGTTCATAACTATTATAACAACCACCATAAAATTACTGGCTTTTCCGCACAATTGGAACGAGACTTATGACGTGATACATTTGGAACCTCATGAAACTTTGACACGATGCATATTTTCATATTTTGACAAAAAGAGTGATTTAAAAAAAATTGATGGTGGTTTAAATTAATTTCACAAGCTGTATAAGTGAATGTTCTTTAATATGCCATGCTTATTTCATATAAATAACGATGTTCAAATTTAAGATACAAAATGGCAACTCCGCTTGGTAGAAAAAGGACAGCACTAACGAAGAAACCAGTGGGTTGGAAAGATATGGTAATGGTCCATAAGAGCCTGTACTGCAATTTGAGAGTGGAACGGCCTAAATACTGATTATTGGTGGTTCACAACTTTTTATAATTATAAAAGGATGAGACAACCAGACCCCAGACCAGTAATTTAACACTTAACTGAATGTATGAATGTTATAATGAATTGATTATAAGAAAGAATGTTAACATTTAGTTACTATTTGTATTTTCTATTATATTTATATTTCCTTATGTTCATAATTTTTTCAAAAATTTGGATTTGGATTCAAACTTGTAAAATAGTGGATACGGCTCATGTCTATGATAATAAAGCAAAAGGAAATATACCTAAAATCAAATAAGAAATATTATTTCACATTTCATTTCCATGTTTATAAACACGGCATCAATAACATTTAATTGCACTAAAATAAAATAACGTCAAAAAGCCTTTCAAGGACATATAAAACTAGTCAATTGTATTACATATATTTTTTTTATTATATAAAATGTTAAAAATACAAGTCTTTCACCTTTCATTTTAATGTAATATTTGATTTGGAAGAATTTTAAGCAAGCACATTGGAAGTAAACAACAAAATACTTAAAAACATGTTTAAATCTTGTTAACATTTTTATACTTACAGTTTTTTTGTGTGTGTGTGTTTAAACTGATACTGTACTGTTTATAACTTTTAATATATTCAGTAACTTTTGAGTATCACACAGTATAAAATATACTTAGTTTGGCAACATTGAACACTTAACTTTGATAAGTCATTAGGAATAGAGCACAAGGCTAAATCATGGCTTAAGGTGAGAAAGCCGGCATAATTATCTTAGTGGTACTGGAGTAGAAATTGTTTAGAAAAAACACATTCTTAATGATGCTATAGATATGGGAACTGGCTCATTAATATGTATGACCAAACACAGACATCCCCTTACCTCAACATTAGGCGAATTCCTCCCTTACAACCAGCATATTTACTAATCATTTTTAACCATTTGGATATCACAATAAGATAGGGTGTCAAAGAGAATGATGGGAGGAGCATATAACAAAGTGTGCAAGTGACAGAAGAAGAATGGTGGAAGGGTAGAAGAAGATGGAGGCATTCTACTAAATTGACCCGGCCACAGTTCTATGATGATGATGATGATGATGATGATGATGATGATGATGATGATGATGATGATGATGATGAATATATACAGTTATAACACGATTGTTAAGTTTTTCTATCTAATTCTAGTGCTGCCATATATAAAGTGCAATGATATCTGAACAACAATCGGCCAATGACAATCACACTTGCAGTTCGACAAAGATCATCAGTTTAATCCAACTTAAAGATGTTTGTTGCAGTGAAAGCTCGTCTCTAAAAATGTGTTCATGAATTTTGTTAGTGTTTTATATAAACGATTTATATTCAGTATCAGTTAGTTAAGTGTACTGCCTATCTAGACTAACTAAACCACGCATTCATTTTATGTAGGATACATTCCTTTTTTTTTACTTTGATGATGATATAGGGGGTGGGGTTGGAGGTAGCACATATCAAAAAAAGTTTCACCTCGGGAAATGGAAAAATAGGACCTAAAGCGTCCCACACGAACTAGGTTATGTTGGATCGTTCATGGCCCTAGTATGTTTTTCATATTTTCTTCAAGTTTTAAGCAAAGTTTTGCCACTGTGGGCTGTAACAGCGCATTCTAGATTTGTTGATGATAAACTCAGGTGTAAAATACATATTTATAGCTACAATACAGCCAATTATAACAATAATCATGCCTCATTCACAACTTGTGATATCACAGTTCTGAAAGGATAAATTCACATTCGAGATAAAATTACAATTTTTTTCCTTAAACGTACAGTAAAAAAATGTTGCTAAGAGAAGAAACTAAAATAATTTGGACTAATATTGACAAGCACAGATTTATATTATGACAAAAATAAAGCTGGGTTCATTGATACCTTAAGAATATTCGATAGTTTAAGCATTAAAAAAAATCTGGTTTAAATTTTGAGTATTTTTTAAGGTGATAGGATACTTAATAGCAGTTCAACCTAACAAACAGTCCAAGACTATTCTTTTATCACTTAAGCTAATGTAAATTGACTAAATTCACATTATAACAACAATAACAACAAAAATTGTTTAGTTAAGATTTCTATTTTTATATTAACTAAGGAAATAACTAGAAAAAAAAATCAGAATTAAAGAAAAGGAAAGTTCTACCAATGAAAGTTAGCATCTTGTGCTTATCATGTTTTCTAAGACTCAGATTCAAGATTCGTAGTAAAATGACAATTTGGATCTGAGAAGAAGATAAATAACCCTTTAATTTTTAACGAATTGCCACTACTTTCATTTAACAAATTGAGGTACAAAAACAGTAGTTACCGGTAATTTAAAACCCAGTAGTGAGACTACCACGATGTGAGAGATGTAAAATATTCTGCCAAAATATAGTTTGAATGCAAGCTCTGGAAAAATAATCCGAGCCATCTAAAAATCGATCACAAGCTCTCGGAGTACCCATCATACCCTACAAACTCTTGATGGGTGGGCACCTGCCCCTAGCATGTCACATCGATCTTGTGATCCCAGGGCTACCGTAGGACGGCGCTTGTCCCCCGATCAACCCTTCCTCGTCCTCGTACACCTCTTGATGTTTGGATATGGGAAGCAGCTCCCTCTTAGGGCGCATGATGCCCCGGACGTCCGCCAGGGATATCTCCATGTCGCGGAACGCGTTCAGCAGGATGATGGCGACAATGACGGTGAGGAAACCGCAGATGGATCCAATCATGTCCTGCGCGGAGAGACTGGTCCACTCGCGGAACAGAATGGCTGACGCAACGATAACTAGTGTGGTGAAGAAGACATAATAGACGGGCGTCACGATGCCCGTGTTGAAGAGGTCGAGCGATTTGTTGAGGTAGTTCATTTGCACAGTGATACAGACCAGGACCGTGAGGAGGAACGCCCAGGTCAACCAATTGCCCATCTCGTTACTCTGACCTGACGACAGTAGCGAAAAGGGAAGGGTGAGAGGGGATTATTGCTAGGTTGGAGACCAGAAAGTCTGATGTCATTCTAATTTAATTTAATACTGAAAATAAATTTCAGATTGCTGATGAAAGTATTCAAATATGGTATCTTTGAAAATGAACTTGCGCAAAGCAAACATTGCCATTTTGTTAAAGTTAAAGTATACTTTTTTTTAACTATATAAGTATCTAAACTGTTTACTTTTATTTCAACCATTTTAAGGTATAGTAAATGTTGAAGAGTTGGGGAATATAAAATTGAGGTTTAAATTTTAAGAATGAAAAGAAGGAATTGTGACACCGCCAGTACTCACCAGAGATGGTGTCCTTGAGGGCAAGCCCCAGTCCCTTGCACGACATGACAGTGAGGGACCCTATCAGGGAACATAGGATGATATACACCGCCACGTTCTTGTGGCCGTACTTGGGGCCCACGTAGAATGCTATCACCACGGAAATGATCAGGACCAGCACGATGTAAGACTCGAAACCTGGGCGCAGCATCATACTCAAGTCACACCACGAGTTAAATAAATACCTTGCCATTTGCAGGAAAACAAGTTAAAATTATTTTAAAATTTTCTTTCTAATATTTATTATGTGTGTTATTTAGAGAAATTAATCAATTAAGATTACAAATAATTTTGAATTTAATTACAATAACATTTCATGTAGGTGAAACAACCCTTGTTGATAAAATAAACATATTCAATTTATAATTAAACTCTCATGAGTTGAGATAGTTTTAGATCTGTAACACATTAATGTAATTAGTACATAGGTGTACAACCTGAATGGGTAATTAAAAGAAATGTTTACTTACTCTATGTCATTAGGAACTCAAAAGATCATTGCCGTACTTACAAAACTATTTCACCTATCCCTTCTTGAGCCAGTTCAATCCAGTCCACCTCATTACACCCTATCCTTATCTTGAGCTAGTTCTATCCAGTCCACCTCATTACACCCTATCCTTATCTTGAGCTAGTTCTATCCAGTCCACCTCATTACACCCTATCCTTATCTTGAGCTAGTTCTATCCAGTCCACCTCATTACACCCTATCCCTATCTTGAGCTAGTTCTATCCAGTCCACCTCATTACACCCTATCCCTATCTTGAGCTAGTTCTATCCAGTCCACCTCATTACACCCTATCCCTATCTTGAGCTAGTTCTATCCAGTCCACCTCATTACACCCTATCCCTATCTTGAGCTAGTTCTATCCAGTCCACCTCATTACACCCTATCCCTATCTTGAGCTAGTTCTATCCAGTCCACCTCATTACACCCTATCCCTATCTTGAGCTAGTTCTATCCAGTCCACCTCATTACACCCTATCCCTATCTTGAGCTAGTTCTATCCAGTCCACCTCATTACACCCTATCCCTATCTTGAGCTAGTTCTATCCAGTCCACCTCATTACACCCTATCCCTATCTTGAGCTAGTTCTATCCAGTCCACCTCATTACACCCTATCCCTATCTTGAGCTAGTTCTATCCAGTCCACCTCATTACACCCTATCCCTATCTTGAGCTAGTTCTATCCAGTCCACCTCATTACACCCTATCCCTATCTTGAGCTAGTTCTATCCAGTCCACCTCATTACACCCTATCCCTATCTTGAGCTAGTTCTATCCAGTCCACCTCATTACACCCTATCCCTATCTTGAGCTAGTTCTATCCAGTCCACCTCATTACACCCTATCCCTATCTTGAGCTAGTTCTATCCAGTCCACCTCATTACACCCTATCCCTATCTTGAGCTAGTTCTATCCAGTCCACCTCATTACACCCTATCCCTATCTTGAGCTAGTTCTATCCAGTCCACCTCATTACACCCTATCCCTATCTTGAGCTAGTTCTATCCAGTCCACCTCATTACACCCTATCCCTATCTTGAGCTAGTTCTATCCAGTCCACCTCATTACACCCTATCCCTATCTTGAGCTAGTTCTATCCAGTCCACCTCATTACACCCTATCCCTATCTTGAGCTAGTTCTATCCAGTCCACCTCATTACACCCTATCCCTATCTTGAGCTAGTTCTATCCAGTCCACCTCATTACACCCTATCCCTATCTTGAGCTAGTTCTATCCAGTCCACCTCATTACACCCTATCCCTATCTTGAGCTAGTTCTATCCAGTCCACCTCATTACACCCTATCCCTATCTTGAGCTAGTTCTATCCAGTCCACCTCATTACACCCTATCCCTATCTTGAGCTAGTTCTATCCAGTCCACCTCATTACACCCTATCCCTATCTTGAGCTAGTTCTATCCAGTCCACCTCATTACACCCTATCCCTATCTTGAGCTAGTTCTATCCAGTCCACCTCATTACACCCTATCCCTATCTTGAGCTAGTTCTATCCAGTCCACCTCATTACACCCTATTCTTATCTTGAGTTAGTTCTATCCAGTCCACCTCACTACCCCATATCCCTATCTTGAGATAGTTCTATCCAGTTCACCTCATTACACCCTATCCCTATCTTAAGCTAGTTCTACCCAGTCCACCTCATTACACCCTATCCCTATCTTGAGCTAGTTCTATCCAGTCCACCTCATTACAACCTATCCCTATTCCTTTCAGGTCCATTCTAGTGTTGCAGGATGTTGGAGTACATGAGATAGTAGATCAAGCACAATAACACGTTGCCTCCGGTTCAAGGTTTCGACAAACGGCCGAATGAGTTTCCTTGGTTGGAATGCAATTAAAAAGTGAGGAAGATTAACAAACCTGGATCCTGTAGTTTCTGAAGAAGAATATCGAGGCTTTCAATCTCCTCGTCTTTGGGGGAGTGAATGACGATGATCGTCGAACCCAGGACACAAAGGAAACACCCCATCTAACAAGACAACAACAAAAATAGTTATAATCGTCACGGGTGTGTGAATCTACTTTTTCAATAAGTACCACGTCTTTCTGCCCATTTGGGTTATACACCTATATACTAATTAGGCTACTGTGTAAAGGATGAGGAAGGTTGAATTTATAGGAAGTGTACTGATATTTGCATGGAGGGAGAGTGGAAAACCATTTGGGAAAAACCACCTTTAGTACAACCGGCCGGGATTCGAACCCTGATCTCCTTATCACCATCAGTCTAGTTTATTTGAGTGTGACACCGTAGACCATGTGGCCAGCAAAGCAGGTTAACCTGAAATTGCTTTTAATTCTCGAATGTCCAATATACTCCAGGATTTGCGAAGGGCCCATCCCAAGGTCGGTGTACAGATGACACGTCATATCACACCTATATGAGCAACGATTATCCATGGAATTGCCGAGTCTTAAGCCACATTACTCATATTATTCGAAAATTGCTCAGATTCAAAATAAATAAGAGATTGATACATCCTGCCATGGTCTTATCTTGGCCTGATAAAAAGAGAAAGATAAAGAAACTGTCCTATGGTACAAGTCATTGTCTTTACTCATCGAGCAAATCACATCTTGAGTTTTGACAATTATATCAAGTGCCTTCTATCTGTAATAATGATTGAAACCCAATCAACATATCACAAAGTCCATTGATGAAGATTAAAGTCACGTGTTTATAACCGTGGGAAATGTTACTTAGCACGAGTCAAACTTGAAATATCATGAAATGACCTGAACAAACTGTTGAGCTTGATTTAAAGAGAGGTAGCCAGCACACACTTACCTAAACATTAAAAAACACGTACACATATTGTGTTTATTAGTGTTTTATCTTTATTTTATTTTAGTGTCATGTTTTATTAAGGTGGGATGGAAGGATACATGAAAAAAGGCCAGTGATTTTGCAGTTTTTATGGCAAAACTTTTTTTTTTTGCCTAAAATAAAAAAAAATATTGCTCCAGTACGAACTTAGAGTTTAATTTTATTCACATGTTGATATCTACAGTTGCTGAATATCCATCATGAGCATAGCGGCATTATCTAACCAACTTTTTGGTTGGAGAGAAAAGTTGTCATTAAATTAGAGAACACCCATGACAGATAATCAAGAAATTTTGAGGTCACCATGTGAAGAAAATTAAATTATATGTTTGTACTGGAGCAATATTTTACTTATTTTAGCCAAAAGAAATGTTTTGCCACAAAAACTGCAAAAGCAGTGGCTTTTTATCGGGTCCTCTTCCATCGCACCTTGACAGTCGGGGTTTAATGCTTAGGCCTATTTACTACTTATGACAGAAGAGAGAGAGAGAGAGAGAAAGAGAGAGAGGGGACAAGGATGGACATGGTAAGGAATGAAAGGGTGACAGAGTGAAGGAGGAATTCCCGCTGAATAGAATAGAGAAAGAGATTAAGGTGGTATGGACATGTGAACAGGAGAGGATTCCAAGGAGTATGCTTGAAATGAAGGTGGCCGGCAGGAGGCCCAGAGGAAGACCCAGGGACAGGTTGATAAAGGAAATGCGGAGAGGAGTGGATCGGGCCGGCGTGGAGAAAGAAAAGTGGTAGGAGGACAGAAGTAAATGGAGAGGCTCATGTTCAAGACCGACCCTGCCAGTGGCAGGAAGATGAAGATGATGGTGATGATGATGATGATAGAAGAGATTGAAGTATATATACTGTGAAATGACTATGTACAGCAGTATCCTGTTATCTACGATCAATCTAAAGAAGAGTACAAAAGACACTTGTACCAATATGTGGCATATAATTGGAAAGGAAATTAAACTGTCCTGGTAAAAAACTGGTTTTATTTTTAAGGTAGAAAAAATTAAGCAGGCAATTTCGTTTTTGCTTCATGAATTTCTTGATTTGTTTGAGGTTGATATAACGCAGCTTCGAAAACTCGATTGAGGCAGTTGTCTGAAAATTTGTTCCTAACTAATTGTTTTGACCAGTGGGTAAGCGACCTTAAACAGTTCAAGCTTTAAATTAAATGTTCGGGTGTTAAATAAATAGTACTAGGGGCCTATCTAGTTGGAAAACAATGGAGATCTAACCTTCCCTAAGAGGTTGAGTTTTTCATTGAGGAACTTAGAGGAGAGTACGGCTGCCACCAGTACGCTGAGCGCCCCAAGAGGAGTCACCAGAGAGGCTGGCGCAAAGGCGTATGCTGCAAAGTTAGCCGCCTCTCCTACACCCACTGGGACAAAAACACAAACTTTAGAGTTAAAATAAAAAAATAAAAAAATATTTATAAATTAATGCATTTAAAGAAAGTGTACCCACATTTGCGTGGAGGGAGAGTGAAAAAACACCCTCAGTATACCCGACAAGGAATGGAACCCCGATCTCCCTGTCATCGGCAGTCCAGTCTATGGAGATAAAGGCACTTAGAATATTCGGCCAAAGGCACGGGTAAGTTATTTTATAGCAAGTTTAAAAGTAATTGTCTTATACAACGGAAACCTTCCTCAGCTGTTTTTCTGCTGAGTCCATGCTGTCAGTTCGAATGAGAGGGGCGGAAGAGGGAGGAGGACTTACTCGTGAGGAGACCCGCCCACCACACCCATTCCTTCAGGTAGCCGAAACCTCCAGCGCCCGCCCTGACACTGCCGGTCCTGTTGAGTCGTAGCAGGGCCTTCTTCTTGATGATGAAACTGGAACCTGTCGGTGTAACAATCACATAATACACAGTTTATTACACTGTAGCGCTAGTACAGGCTATTTGACCCGATGAAGAGGGAAGGATGAATTGTTTTAGAAACTGCACTATGTTAAGTGGTTAGAAATTTTCACCTCTAAGCTCTTGACCATTTCTGATGTATTTATTTTCCATGTTTATTTTGTTAATTTATCCGTAAACATTTGTTGTAAAAGGCTTGCCAGTATCATCAATTCTAATAGCAAAGGACAAAATTTATACTTATTTTATATCAATTTGCCCCCATCCCCATGTTTATCAGTTAATAATATATTGTCTTTGTCAGTATGGTTATAAAAATCCTTATTACAATAATTGTACTTTTGTTTATAAAACTATCCTTATTATGGTATTCCTTACTTTCAACATGTTTTCAATTATTATCTTCTATAGACCTAGCCTAAGTCTATACATATCATAGCTTAAAATGTCTTAATTACAAGAAAGCGTGAGGTTATATCCTAACTTTATACAGCCCAAATCATTATCAAAGTTGTAGGCAGCCTCTCTTATAAAATTTCAATTCAATAACTTTATTTTCAGGCTATTAGGCTAACTTTTCAAATCAGTAATTTTTTCACTATTGTTGATTCAATTGTTTTATGTCTGCCTTGATTTAGTTACACTAGAACCTCGTAAATCTGAACTAGTTGGGAGCAAAGCTTATTCGGATTGGCGAAAATTCGGATTAAGCGGGAGAATACATGGATATCACTGTATATCTTGTTCAAAATATAAGCCAAATAAACAACCCAGTTATCTCAATTAATCCATTCCATCACAAAATCCTTATTTCTCACTTCCACCTGAGTAAATTCCTGCCAAGAAGAATTTCTTCAGTGCTCTACCGAAAATACTGGCTGCCATGAACTAAGCAACTATCACAAGGATCGAACAGAAAACGCCTAAGTACAAAATAGAACTATAGTGTGGGACTTCAATCAACTAACTTAGTTACAATTGTATTATTCCTCCAGATGGATTTCAACCAAACACTCTGAAAGAGTAAATCAGCGCAAAAGCATCTTGGACTTGTTACTGGGACAAGTTTCTCTCTCAAAAACAATATTGTTCGTTATGTTATTACTGACCAATGAAGACACTGGAACTGACAGCTAACCCCAGTCCGATGTAGAACTGCGTCACATCGTAAGGCTGGGTCCCTTCACCACTGCCTGGGGAAGACATACCCGGCAAATACCTGCACATATCATTACACATGCAAGTGGCACTTCTTTTAGGGGTAAGCCTAGTAATATATTAGCCATCTCCTGATCATATAACCTTAACTTAACCTACTCCTGTAGACATATAAGCCTTAAATAATATGAATTAAAATGAAAACGCCTTAACATTTATTTGAGTTATATTGAGCAGGGATAAACTAGTTATTAGTACACCCCAGTGTTTAATTTTGAGGACCTCTTACAGGTCTAAACGATTTAAAAATACATATGTGAATAAACATTAATACTCACAAATACCAGGCTTGTAGAGACATTCTGTAAAGAGTTTTCTAAACACAATATACTAAAACACTTGGATAAACATCTTTGAAAGAATAAAAGATTACTAGTAGAAAGGAAAAGTTTACACTTTAAATGTGAAGTAACAAAATTTATTTATAATAATAGTGTACTATCTACGAGATAGTTTATAATTAATTTAATAGAATTAGTTATAATTTCACAAAAGTATCCTTTAAATGTGTGATGTTTTAAAAAAGGAAATTATTTGGACTTTGAGAAAACATGTAGAAAAATAACCATTGATTATATCCTCTATGCAACGCCTTATCTTTGTTTGAACAGATAAGTGATAGGAGAAAGATAAGCACAATTACTATGTTCAAATTATATTTTAATAAAGGTAGTCAGTGACAGCATTGCCTTTGCTAACATGCATTGTTATGTCAATTTGGTTTATAAATATGTGACATCTCACCTTCACTTTGATTTGCTTGGATGAAGCTACAATTATGGGATATTATAATCACATATCAATCGATAACTGATATTTATTATAAAAAAATACTTTTTAACGTATTTTAATAACTTTTTTACATTTATATTAAATTCATTATCTATTATTTTACTTAGCGTTATAGAACAGGTAATAACAACGTTTCAAGGTCTCTTTATGACTTTAGCCATTTCCCATTTCTTAAGTTTGAACCGGTCTGAATTTTGAACCACAATAAACCAAAACGGGAAAAACAGAAATAAATATATTGCCAGCATATGAAACGAAAAAGTAACTAAGTAAAATGTTAGTACTAAAAAGATTCGCAACGAGACAAATTGTAAACGCAGAATAATAATTAAAATGAAGGTCTATCTTTGAAACATGTTATTGTTTCATCTAGCTAATAGCGTTTCTGGGACAATCAACAAACCTGTATATTATACCGTAGTTAAGAAAGGTACCCGATTGAAACCATTAAACATGGCCCTAATTAAACCTTAACTACAATGTAAACAAGCATAGTGATATTGTTATACTAGATTAAGTGTTCTTTGTTTAGCATATTATGCTCCATTCAGACTCTAGAAGATATACCGGTCTGGCTACGCTTTAGTTCCAGTAATTAGAGATTGAAGCCAAATGGCGATAATGTCGTTGCGGAATATCGCGCGCGCAATTTAAATTTTGAAGTGAAGTTTGAACTTAAGTTTACATTTTATTGTTAGACAGTAATTATTTTATCCTGAATGTGATAACTAGTGAATAAAAAGCATAGCTCACAACAAATGATAACATACAAATTACAATTAATCATTTGCTCATTGATTTAAGATAATTTAAATTTGAACTACTGTATTATAAATCACATGGTAGTTATTTGTTTGGTAAAATTTGATCATATAAACATGGCTATAAATTATTATTTAAAAAAAGTATTGATGTATGAGGGGACTAAGGCATCAATTATTCTTACCATCTAGCTCATAGCATCTGAGGGGATTTTTGATTTAATTAATTTTAGGATAATTTGTCTGAATACGAAAATTAGAGTAATTCCTTCAATAAAGGGATAAGGCAGAATGCAAGAATGAAATAAGCAAACGTGAAGAGTGAATGAGAAGTGAGATTTTTTAGTGGATTTAAAAAAATATTAATTCACATTCGAAAGTGAGTGGTGTTAATTAGCTATCTTGGAGGGTACGTTCCTGCAAAAGGCTCAATACCGATGCAAATCAATACCACTCTTTCACTTTTACTCATTTTGTTCTTGCATACAGTCTATAAAGTTTCAATATAGTTTTTAATTTAAAAAATGAGATTTAAACATAGTTCTTTGGTACTTCAGTCTTTAAAATGGTCCCAGGTTTGTTTCCCGCCTTCAAGTATTCATTTTTAAAAACTTTATTTGACTTAAGCGCCAAGACAATTATTGATAGTAGGTACCTATCAACCCTAAACATTATTTAATTAAATTGCTGTTGTAATATTACTTGCAGCAACATATCGATTTTGTACCAATCTGTAGTACAGTCATATTAAGAGATTTTAACACATCAGGATGTTAGCAGTTTCAGTCCTCTATGAATAATTTAATACTTTTGCGACAAGCGCCATTAAAAAAACTACACAAACAGTGATACTTTTTAGATTTATTTTTGACTTGTGAAGCCATTTTGCAGAAATAAAATATAAATCTGAACAGCTGTTATTATAAAACATCACAACTATACACAACGCTTTCTCAAATAGTGGCAAATCGTGCAACCAAAATGTTTCAAAGTCCGATAAAAAACAAACACACACACACAGAGTTTCCAGTCTGTGGTCAATTTTTTATCAAAGTCATATATTTACCAGCTCGCTAAGCCTGTCGTAGCTTCATATACCTTATAATATAACATAAGACTAGGACAGGCACTACATCCATTCCCCTACCCATAATTCACTAATGATACATTTTTCAACCATGCCGGAATCAAACTCGGGACCCCTTAGCTCAGTAGACAGACACGCTACTGACTGAGCTAAGGTGTCGGATACGCGCATGTACTGTTTGCACATGGGTTAGAGACGAATAGCCCTGCATTTTTGTGGAGTGTGAGAAATCATTTAAGAAAAACCACCCTTAATACACCCAACTGAGTCTGAACCCCGATCTCTCTGTCATCAGCAATTTAGTCTAATGCGAGACTATGTGGCCACCGAAGCAGATAACTTTGAAATAATGACACGTTAAAATTATGTTTTTTAGTTGGTAGCAACACTTTAGTTAAACCCATAATTTCAAAACAAATCACCAAGTTTGCTATGGAGTTGTGCACCACATCATGTGTTAACTAATTTTCTGGCGCAGGCACAAATCAATGTTTCATTGCAATAAGTTAATGTATTGCCATCTATCAACAAACCCCTGTACTTGAAGCCAGTCTGAATACTTCATGTTGAATCTAATAGAGGAGGCCATCAGTTCAATGCTAGACTATGACCATGAATAAAGCAATAAATGAGTAACAACAATATGTTTCGGATAAGAATATACGAGTAGAAAAATGGCTGCCGGGCCTGCATAGATCGCTGTGCTAAACACGGGCCAGGGGATGGGTTAAAGGGGTTGATAGCAAGGTGAATATTTTTATCGGGAAGTGTGCGTGCTCAAATGGCAGCACGCACCTACAACCGAGCAACTTGTGAGAAGGAGCGCTAACAATCAAGAGCATGAGTAAAACAGTAAAGATAATGATACTTACAAGCGCACAGCCAATATGTAGTACAACATACTGAAAGCAACACAATCTATTTTATAATATTCATTTATTATGAAGTGTTATTATATAAATAAAATAATATGAAATTATAAGCAGTGCACTTGAGGAGTCTTCACAGGTCACGAATCAATTCGGATGGTCGACATTCTGTATATTAGTGCTGCAGGTCTTATGCTTTCTGAATGAACTGTAATAAGATCAGTGTCAGAATCTATACACCTTACAGGAGATTACAAACCAAACTCTCCAAGTAGCTCAAGAAGTTTTTAGTATATTTACATCAATAATACAGTTTCAAGGTAATCATACTTTGATGAAACATAAGATGGCAGTATATATTTACAACACTATTGTTAATTATAGATTAACTAACATTCTTTAAATTAAAACAACACAACAAAAAAAACAATGCACTCAAGCCAATGTTGTACTATCTGTCAGTTTCTAATAAACAATGAACAAATGAAATAATGGGATGTTGGAAATATAGTTTAAAGAAAGCCATTACCAGTTAGAGGGAAATTACATTTCTAAGGTCCTTATGGTATTTGTATAAAAAGGCAATATATAGAATGTAATGGTTGCCTCTTAAAGATACAGAACATGGTAATCTTACATTGTAACTATTATTAGTTGGTTTTTTTTGTTTCCCCTTAAATACTGGCAAATTATAAATACACTCAACACGAAACTTATGTGCTCAAGTCATCTTAAACAAATCAAACATGACTCTTTGTTTGGTTTTTTTTTTACTATTTACATTTAAAAAAAAACATTTCAGTGTTTTATACAGGGTGATTTGAAACTCTGTACAAACTTCAATGAGAAATAGGGAACACTTAAAAAAAACCTTTTTCGTTAATGAATGCGTGACTGCAGACATTACCTTTGGGTGCTAGAGGGTGCTGTTGGTGCATAAATGAAAGGCAGAAAGTGTCAACAACATTTTTATTTACATCATTTTTACAACAGTTTGTGAAAGGGGCGGCCTCCAACAGTAATGCATGCCCGACAGCGTTGACGCTTTGATTGCCGTAAGCTAAATGCATGTCAGCCATCTTAAAGTCAGTGAAATGCTCCATGTTACAGGCACGATGTCTGCGTTATGAATGACAAAGGCAAAAATTATCCATTTGATGCATCGCCCAACAGCGCCTTCTAACACCATAGGGTGACGTCTGCAGACATACATTCATTAGTGAAAAATGTTTGTTTCAGTGTTCCCTATCTCCCATTAAAGTTTGTTTCAGGGTTCCCTATCTCCCATTAAAGTTTGTTTCAGTGTTCCCCCATCAGAGTTTGTTTCAGTGTTCCCTATCTCCCATTAAAGTTTGTTTCAGGGTTCCCTATCTCCCATTAAAGTTTGTTTCAGGGTTCCCTATCTCCCATTAAAGTTTGTTTCAGTGTTTCCCCATTAAAGTTTGTTTCAGTGTTCCCTATCTCCCATTAAAGTTTGTTTCAGTGTTCCCTATTTCCCATTAAAGTTTGTTTCAGTGTTCCTGTCTCCCATTAAAGTTTGTTTGAGTGTTCCCTGTCTCTCATTAAAGTTTGTTTGAGTGTTCCCTGTCTCCCATTAAAGTTTGTTTCAGGGTTCCCTATCTCCCATTAAAGTTTGTTTCAGGGTTCCCTATCTCCCATTAAAGTTTTTGTTTCAGTGTTCCCTATCTCCCATTAAAGTTTGTTTCAGTGTTCCCTATCTCCCATTAAAGTTTGTTTCAGTGTTCCCTGTCTCCCATTAAAGATTGTTTCAGTGTTCCCCCATAAAAGTTTGTTTCAGTGTTCCCTATCTCCCATTAAAGTTTGTACAGAGTTTCGAATCATCCTGTTTAACTATTTAAATAATATATTTTAATTATAAGGTTGAATGCATGGAAAAAGAATGACATTGTAAATGTTAAGGAATTGAGAATTGAAAAAGTGAGGTTAAAATTTAAGAATTTGAATAGAGACAGGCAATGTGTCTTCTCGAATTACTACACAAACTTGTCAAGTCTTGCTGAAGATTCACTACATTATAAATAATAAATAATAAAAAAAAAGTACATATTCAATAAATAAAAGTATTTTTAGACAAACTCTTGGCAGTTTTTCTTAAGTCTTAGGACAATTTTGGATAAAATTAAGTTATGGATATAATGTAATGAATAGGGATATGTTGGCAATATGATGGTATGAAGGGTGTATATTATAAACAAGCACTGACCAACCCTATAATAGGACATTGTTCTTTCCAAGAAAACATAACCAATTGTGCCACAACAGTTTAAAAAATCCACTAAAACGAATGTTTTGTCTACCACAGCCTTAATGACTTCAAAATACAACTTTGATAAAGTCTCTTGAAACACAATATTTACTATACAGTGTTAACACAAGAGGTTGAAACTCGACAGGAATCCACGACTTGCAGCTCCAAGTGTCAGGGTCCAGGACGCGAAGTGCTATGGTTCAACACCAGTTTGAAAGCTTAAGGAAAAGGAATATTTAATTCAAACACAACTAATGAAATGAAACGCGTTGAACTGAGCACCTTCATCATAATACTATAACAAAAAACTGTTCCTTGTTCACTGAGCGGTGTCGCGAAGCAGAGGCCAGTTTAAATTAATAGCTATTTCCCAACATGTACATTTTTATATCAAAATAAATAAATAAGGAGATTGTTTGAAACTGTACATTTTAGTAAAAAAAAAAAAAGTAAGAATGGGACTATTCAAACCCATATTAGATCTGTATAAATGCACTCATCTACAAACAAGGCATGTGTGGATGATATGCGATCAAACGGGAGCCCTATGTACACATGTGGTGGTGATGTGATGTTATGTATTTCAGCAAATCTTCTCTTGGGAACTTGACCAATCACTTCAAGCTACTATTGCATTTTTGAGACTTCAAACTTTGTTGTCATTATCTCCTAAAAAATAATAAACACACATTAAATCTTAGTATCAATTATTTAGCCAAGATATTTGTATTAGATTGAACATTTTTAATCTTAGTATCTTATCTGTTTAAGGAAAACTTAAAAGTACATTTTGATATACATGAGAGAAGGTACAAGAAAGAGGGATAGATGTTTGATCTCTTTTATGTGTTTCTATCCACTTTTCTTGTACCTTCTCCCATATATAGTCGGGTCCCACTCATTTTAATTGGAGATAACGATACATGAACACAGTAGTTTTCATAATTTAATAATCGATAGTTAAAATCCTTTGATAGTGCCCATCACTACTGTAAACAGACTGAATTTCCGCCATAAAATGGCTGCCAAAGCCCTTCACTGCACACATCATGCCAAAAGAGCAAGACAAGGACCAAACATGGTGAACACGTATATAATTTAAAACCACTGTATTAGAAGGGCCGCCGTAAAGCGGCGCCCTATAGTGCTACAGAGTCGCAATATTTGAAACATTCAGATTTGAAAATTTAAATTAGGGGTGGATGGGAATTACATTTTTACATTGAGACGGGAAATGGGTCAAAATATCGAGATCTGGACGGAAACAGGAAATTATTAAAATTATGCTTTAAAATCATTTTAGATTAAAAATATGTATTGATTTTTTAAACTAATCTGGTAAGACTACTGTAAAAGCTTTGACATTATTAAACGTAATATAAATCATAAAATACTATCATAAAAACATAATTATATAGATAGAAGTGTGTGACTAGCATTTTTTATAGTTATGGGCCCTCAAATCTCTCAAATCCTTGAGAATATTCGAGATTCAAATTCTTACAAACAAGTATTATTTTTTCTTCAATATTTCAAGTGAAATTTGTTTTAGAGTTTCAATATTGCTTAGTGGTGGATTAGAACCAATTATGATTACAGGATGAACTTAACAACCAGACCCCATACGAGTAATTTAGCACTTAAATAAATGTACGGATTATAATGAAGATGCATATAACCCGAACGGGTAGTAAGACGCGATGCTAATAATAATAATAATGACAGTTGTGACGGCTAAGAAACAGCCTTCTCTCTCTAGGTTTAGTTTCTCCCTCTAATGCTACCCTCAAGCTTTTTCTCTGCTAGGAAGGGGGGGAAGTGTACCTGCATTTACGTGGATAGAGTGGGAAACCATTTAGGAAAAACCACCCTTAATACACCTGGACAAATTCAAACTAAATATCTCCATCATCGGTAGTCTAGTCTATTGCAAGAGTGGTGCCTTAGACCATGTGGCCACCGAAGTGGGTTTTAATAATCTTATCGTATTAGTTTAAAAATCAATAAATTTTAAATCCAAGATTATTCTAAAGGATAATTTTAAAATTTCCCATCCCGAATCTCGATATTTTGACTAATTACCTGTCCCGTTCACGTCCCGAAATAAAAAAAAAAGTCATTCCCGGCAATCCCTAGTTTTTAATTGAGCTTACCTCATCGGAGTCCAGTATAGGGAGAGTACTGAAAAAAAAGAGAAAAAAAACCCAATGTTTACTATGGTCATCCACCACACAATGGAACTAAGCTACGAGTGATCATTTTCTCTGTAAATATCTATTGAACAATCTGCAAAGTGCAGGCTGAAATACGCACAAGTGTGCAGCCCACTGCGGAGTAGTCAAAGAAGGATTAACCACTTGTCACCCATTCCTTCAAACTGAAATACTGTAAAAGCTAATCCTATAAAATTTAATCAAAAAGCGTCTTTTGAGGCTTTAATTTAATAGATTTTCCCCGGGCCCCTTCACTAGAACCCCCAGTTTGTCACCCCTGGAAGAAAGATCCTGCGGGCACCCTTGTTATCAATTACTATAAAATAACACAACTATTTTAGTAAAATGTTATTAATGTTGGCTGTAAATAAATAAGTTTGTATTTTCTTCCAACCAAAATCAGGGTATAACAATGCAGTATTCATAAAACTGTGTAACAGGATTGAGACAGTATTGTGACTCACGTGTCGCCCATCGAAGAGGGAATATTGTCCTCCACCCATTTTAGGTCTTCTTCCTGAAAAAAATATCAAACACACATTTCATACAAACAAGAGTTTGGGGAAAGAATGGTTTCACAAACGACTTGTATTTTACTGTCATGTGGTGTCAATGTGTTGGGTTTTTTTTCCCCACTAACCGTTTGGATTACACACATATATATAAATCATGCTAATGTGTTAGGAATGAAGAAAGTAATTTCAATAGGAAATGTACCTTCATGTGTGGAGGAAGCGTGAAAAAAACCCACACAAATGAGATTCAAACCTCGATCTCCTTATCACAGTAAAGGTTGTAGGAATATAAAAGTATATTATTTTGAAATGCTTGATGAGTACTTTTTAATGGGCTGATTATTTCAGCACATGACTCGCAAGCTCACTTAATGACTGTACTCACCACACTGTTTGAAGATTTGGGTTTGGGAGAATTACTTCGGAACCCCCTCATTTTGACACCTGAAAAACAAGTCAACAATAAACTGAACATATATCTCAACATCCTGTATAGAGGAGATTTAATAAATAATATTAGTGAATAATTTTAAAGATGATTGGTTGATTATAATAACTATCATCTGTTATGAAAAGCTTTTGTGGCCAGTGTTTGAATTAAAAATTAGGTTCTCAAAACTGAGCATTCAAGAAATAGTAAATTCTGACATTTCAGCTGTAGTTTTAGTAGCCATCATCATCATCTGGGATGCATCCCAGAACGTCGGAAGTAATATTCCCTCAACGTGGCTTAACACTAAAAAACCTTTGTAAAAAAAATTGTATTTATTAGAAATAAAGTATATTTATTTACAACAATAGTGAATTGACTGTTCATGACGACTTAACTCCAATGTGAACGATCCAGTGAGAATGTATTATTTTATAGGAAAATAAAATGTGTAACCATAAAAATGTGTATTCCCAACATTCTACGTATATTTAATAATTAAAAGAGCAGTTAAAACATGTGTAATATAGATGTAAAAGTGAGACTACTTTTAATAGAGATAATTGAAATCCCCTTGAAAATACTCTCACAAGAAAATTAAAAGTAATGAATTTAATAAATAACCTGTTCAATTGAGAGGAGAAGAATGGAGGAAATTAAAAGAGGAAGAGTGGTGGAAGGATAGAGGCATTTTACTAAAATGACCCGGCCACAGGCTGGAAACAGTTGATGATGATGGTGATATGAATTCATAAATAGCCATTTTTGAATTGTTAAGACATGACATGATTTTAAAATATACTTTTTTAAAACTGTGATTTATTACTTTAAGACATATATTGATTGAATTGATGGAATAAGAATAAGGTCGAATTTTAGAGGAAATGTATCAGTGTTTGCGTGGAGTTAAAGGGGAAGACGATTTAGGTGAAACTACCTTTAATAAACCACCCAACCAGGATTCGAATGCCATTACCCCCGTTATTACCAGTCCTGTTTATTGCGAGAGTAATGGATTTAACCATGTGACCAGCGATGAGGGTAACTTTAAAATAGACAGCAAATTAACAGTTTCGTACACAAACTTTCAAGAATGGGAAACAAAATGAGAGCAATTCACTATTTTTGTCCAGAATTTGTATGCGACTAATACAATGAAAGTTTTGTCAAAAAAATTATCGCTCACCGAAAGCATCGTTGACAAATTGCTCCTCTTCGTCTTCATCATCCTCAGGGGCGTCCAAAAGAGGGGTGAAGGCATACCTGGCAACACAACATAATTGAAAATGTAAAATATTCCCAAAGTCAAATTGACTATTGTACTATGTAGAGAAAAGAATTGATTGTTTCATAGGACATGAGCGTAATAGACCTTATGAGCCCTGAATATTGTTGTGCTGGGCCTACAATTATTTAGTAAAATATTTAGTCGAATTGTCTAACAACTTAGTTCAGTCGGTAGCGTGTCTGCCTACTGAGCTAAGGGTCCCGGGTCAAACTCCTGGCATGGCCGGAAATTTATCATTGATGAAAATATGGGTTTAACCTTTCATAATGATAAGTTAACGGCCTAGGACTGGATGTTGTGCCTAACCTAGTCTTAAGTTAGATAGGCATACGAAGCTACGACAGGCCTAGCAAGCTGGTGGTGGAAAATATGTGGCTTGAATTAAAAAAAAACTGACTCGGGCCATAGGCTGGAAACAGTAAAGGATGTAACTATGTACCATATTTATATAAATCTAAGACGAGTTTTTTTCCCAAATTTGTAGCTTCAAAATCTAGGGGTTGTCTTAAAATCGCAGACTAAGGAATGGGTTAGGCCTACATCAAAAGGTAACATTTTACATCTTTATTTTATATTAATACAATAGTCTAGGGCTGCCTTTTTTTTTTATAGAGACTTTATCCATTTTCGCGGATTTTAAAGATCATTTTATTTTCTGTATATCATTATGAAAGTGAAATGCTTTAGAAGCAAGTGTGTTAATAGTCGAGTCCAATGTTAGTTTTAGGGGGAGTAGGATACGTATGAGACTTGGATTTTCAACGATTATCATTTGTTATAGTAAAAATTAACTTCTAAGTGTTTTTATGAAACATTTTCAAAAAGCAAAATTTTGAAAAAAAAATAAACAAAAAATAAATTCCTTAGCAATTCCGCAACCCTAATTAGATTTTAAGTCAACATAGGTGTTTTGTTTTGTAAATAAAAAAACCATTTGTTAACATTACAAAATAACACTGCCTTGATTATTATTTTCTTCATTCATGATAAAATAAATACCACTAACAAAAAATATATCCAGAACCACTGAAATCTGGGGGTCATCTTGGATTCGGGCGAATATGGTAATTAGTCGAATGGTATGGTCAAATGAAACATGAACTATGGTATGATTTTGGTAGGAAGAACAGTATAAGTTAGTTACTAAAGTTACTAAAACAATTTTAATGTATTCGTAAATAAAGTCATGTTATCTGTAGCTGTCACTTTTGATAGATATTATCAATACCTATAGAATAACACAGATAATACAGTAAAATACTATCATTTTTGGCTGCAAACAAATATGTTTGAATTTTCTCTACTGTACTTCCAATCAAACTCAGGGTATAGGTGATAGTTAGAGGTGAATTTTAAATACTGGTATAGCTTTGAAATGAAAATAATGCTATAGTAGGCTAATAGCCCGACAGCAATACTTGTAGACTGTTATCATGCCGTGTGCGCTCCTGAAGTCTCCAATCAGCATTCCCACAACAGTACGGCTTATTGCCTGTATTAGTCCCGGCATATCACTACCCGAAGTATGTCATGGCTGACCTTTGGTTGTTGTTTGTTGGTCTCCAGAGGATCATGATGACCAACAGCAAGACAGAGAACAGAATGTGCCAACACGCTTCGTCGACCCACAGCTCCTTCCAGTCCTGGTAAAATATAGATATCGGCAAGGTAAAGTTATTAGGCCACACCGTAGCGCCGAGCATCGTATCCAATATTATTTTTATCAGGGATGGTACCCTCAAATCCTTAAGGATATTCGATGATTCGTGAAAATTTCAAATTCAATTATATTTATATTTCCTTATGTTGATATTTTTTTTACCAAAATTCGGACTAAAAGGTAAATTCATATTCGTAAAATAGTGGATTCAACCCAACTGTCAATTTTTACAATCTAGATTGAAATTATTAACTCACTGTGAGACAAAGCACCATTTTGTGGTACTTGATGGAATACAGCATGAACACAACTGAGGCGATGACTGCGAAGATGAGCGTGTTGGTGAAATGACGGTACAGAGACAGCTTCACAAGGTTCCTAGGAGAGACAACAAACACCTCGTGGTTCAACTGTTTACAGCAGCTTGGGGTAGCTTCGGTCACCGAGAGATTCAGGTGAGATTCCTGGTTACGATCACAATCGGTGAGCAACAGTGTGACCAACAAGTGAATGTGTACAGCGACATATTCACAGGAAGGGCCTTTTTTGACTGCTATAATAGTTAATAGAAAAGTTTCATGTATTCATAAGTCAAATCATGTTATCTGAAATCGTCACTTTTGATAGTTGGGATTTTTTTTTTACTATAATTAATTTTTGGCATAGCATCTTCTTAACCGTTCAGGTTATACACATTTGTTTTAATTATAATCATTTGTTAGGGAGGGGGAATTTGAATTTAGAGACAGTATACCAGCATTCACATGGAGGGAAGAGTGGAAAACCATTTAAGTAAAACAAAACTCAGTACACTCGAGTGAGATTCAAACCTCAATACCTGCGTCACCGACAGTCTAGTCTATTGCGAGAGTGACACCTTACAGCGTTCAATTACTGGTGCGGGTGATGGATTTTATTAATACCTTAAAATTAGCCCTAGTAAAAAAGTAAAAGTTTTCAATTTTAACGGCAAAAAAAAAAGTTTGTATTTTCTTAAAGACCCTTCCTATGAATATGATAATATAATATTCTAAAAATAGAAAAATGACAACTGGACACGAGAATCGAACCTAGGACGTTGACTTAGTAAGGCAATACTCTAATCATTTAGCTATCTAGGAGTCGTCCTGTGCCCAGGCTCGTACTTCACTCATATTTTAAGGCAGAGTCTGTGATGAACGTGTGGAAATCGTCAGCTACAATTAAGCGAGTGAATGATCGCTAGCTATTAGATAATGCAGCCTCCTTAATTTTAATTAATCACTCATATGTAGTTGCCAATTTCTGCACGTCCATCATAGACTCTGCCTTAAAATATGAGCGAATAATGACCCTAGGCTCGGGAAAACTCCTAGATAGCTCAGTGGTTAGAGTATTGCCATACTAAGCCAAAGGTCCTGGGTTCAATTCTCATGGCAAGTTGTCATTTTTCAATTTAAAGAATATGATATTTAGATGCTGCTATAACCGTAACTAACAAATGTAATAGCTTGATTGTTTAATCCAACAATGTACTATATCCAAGATGAAACACTAATATCACTATTAGTGATAGTTTGCGTACATCGAGGAACTACTCTTCCAGCAGTTACGAGCACTAACCTCCGCAACCTTAGTGTGCGGGTCGTCTGCACCAGACTAGTGAAGATCCACCAGCAGATGGCAGAGTCCAGTACGGCCAGGGGGACGCTCGCTATGAAGATCTGATTCGAGGGGTCATTTTTGGGGTGCATGACCCGCAGGTAGCTCTCAACGCTAGCCAGGATGAAGTATAGTCCTCCCGTGCCTACCACACGATGCAGCATGGGGCCCAGACGGGGCCTGGCACACACAAAGAGGGGATCATCACACATCGAAGGTCCTTGTATCGAGAAACAGCTTGGGGTTCTTTTGTGGAATTTAATTATTATTTTTTTTTAATTGTATTATTTGAGGTAGCCAAACATTAAAATTAAAGAAAAACATAGTTCCAGAGTCGTAACATAAAATAAATATCATTCAATTATTCTTTATAGTCTCACAGTTGAAACAATAATATACAGAAATGTAAGGACACACACAATGTAGCCGATAGTGGTAATGTTCTGTACAAGACCATAAAGTGGCCACTACTCTCGTCAAAGGAACTGCCCCACTCACTTGACTATTCCAAAGCCAAGGCTGACGATGATGACGAGCATCCTGGCCAGAGTGCGTTTGCCGCAAGACACTATCTCGGCCAATAGGACGGCTCCCTTCACTGACATGCCTGTCGCGTTGATGCTCTGGTACTCTGCGTAGAACGTAGCCTGAGAAACGAGAAGGTGGAGGAGCGACAACATTCAGGAGACTACAGTGACAACAGTCAGCTAATATAAGATTCTACAGTGACAACAGTCAGATAATATGAGTCTGTTGTCAAAGTTCACAGCTTACACTGATTATACTGGAAAAAAAAGGCAGTGGATACCTCAAAAAGTATTCCTTTTACATGTTCCTATCCAAGTGTCATATCATCCTTTAACAATTTCCTTTTTATTCCCCACCCCCCTTTTTTTTGTTTCCTCTTTTGGGAAGTTGCGTTGCGCGTTTCACACTCCTCCTGGATGAGTTCCGATAGAGTGAATCCAGGTCGGGGGATTGGGCGGTAACGATTGATTTTCTCAGAGGCAGCCATTGCCTCTTTGTCCAGTGGCAGCAGTGAAAAGTGTGAACTGTGTTCTAATTTTCATTGTTAAAGCCATTTTGTGTTTGTCCCCCTTTTATAATATGTTTTCTATCCACCTTTCCCGAACCTTCTTCCAAATATATGTTAGATATTTCAAATGTTGGTACACTCCCTCTTAATTCAACCTTCCTCACCCTACCACATTAGCGCAATTAATGATAATGTATGTGCATACTACCCAAACAAGCAGTGTGACGCAGTACTAAAAAAAGGTGCTACTGCCCAATAACTAACCTAGCCTTTATTTATGAATGTACAAAGCTTTAAAAAGAGCCAAAATGAGAAATTGATACTTGATGTACAAAATAAAATTAGTTTAACGGTGACTAAACTATTTAGTGAGACTGTAGGTAACTATATGTTACCTTCTCGAGCATGCCGAGCAAAATGACGCCTCCAATCCAGAACTGTATCCTAAGGAGGTCCCGCCATTGACAGAAAGAGATGACGAGCCAGGCCAGACCCAGGACCACATAGACCAGACACATGCCTCCATAGAACTGTCAAGAACCACAACACGTATGCTACATATGTGACACATATCACCACCGACTATTTCCAGCTTGTGGCTGTGGGTCAATTTAGTAAAATGCCTCCATCTTCCTCTTTCCTTTCACTTGAACACTTGCCATTATCTGCTCCTTCCATCTCTTTCTTGGTCTCCCTTGTGGTCTTTTCCCAGATTTCTCCATCTCCACTATTCTCTCCTTTTTCATCCTCATTATGTGTCCATAACATCTCCCCCTTACTGTGAATTCACACGTTCGCCGAAAAACTAGCGCAGAACATAAAAGTGGTCATGTGACATGCTCTAAGCCAATCACATGATTTCCACTTAATCGACGCGAGCTGTTCTGCTGAAGTTCAACTTTTCTCTACTATGTCCGCTCTGCTCGAGATGTTAGGCACAGGAGAACCAATCAAATCTCAGAACCAACCATCTTAAATTAGTGCACATGCAAATTTGACAACACATGAGCTCTACAGCCAGAAACTAGCAGAACCTTCGTTGGCCGTTGTGATGAGATTTGAAATAACGTGTTAATGTAAAGAGTGTTTGTCGATGTATTGGATTGTGCCATGACACAGCATTATAATTTGTAAACAACCATCGGAAGAATGTTCTAAAATAGATGTCTATATACTATAAAATAAAATCTTGTTGGTAATCAGCTGTTTTACGTTAAGGTTGCAATGCATCATGGGTCAACTTAAAGTGTGTAAATTGCTGCGCCTGTAAGGCAGATTCTGCTTTCTACTTTCGGCCAACGTGTGAATCAAGCTTTACTTGCTCTACATTCAATGCACAACCTGTAGCCCAACTCTTACCCAAACGTATTCATTTATAAACCTTGTTTCTCCTCATGACAGCTAGCATGCTCCTCAAAAACTTCACCTCATGGCCCCACCATAAACTATCTATTCTAAGATACCACAAAGAGAAGGGAGGATCTTAAGAAAATGTGCCAGCATTTAAAAAAGAGAAGATGAAAAACATCAATAAGTAAACCTGGATAGGGATCGAACCTCTGTCTTTCCAAGTTAGAGCTAAGCACAAATAGCGCTCTCCTAACTTTTTGTATTACATTATAGTAGAGGAAGCAAGGGTGGGATGGTATGGACGAGTAACGGGGATGGAAAATGGAACGGATCCCAAGAAGAATGGTGGAGATCAAGTATGTAGGAAAAAAACCACAAGGGAGATCAAGAAAGAGATGGGAAGAGCAGATAACAGTAAGTGTGCAGGTGAGAGGAGGAGAATGGAAGAGAGTAGCAGAGGAAGGTTGATGATAATGATGATAATAAAGAGATCAAGATGAACTAAATGTTGTTTGTTAAAACCAAGCTTATATCTGTAGTATGCTATAAAATATGAGCATGCCTTGAGATGACAAGAAAAATGTGTGAACACTCCTTTAAGATACATTACAGCTTGACTTGTATTGTAAAGTTAGAAGCAAATGTGTGAACACTCCTTTAAGATACATTACAACTCGACTTGTATTGTAAAGTTAGAAGCAAATGTGTGAACACTCCTTTAAGATACATTACAACTCGACTTATATTGTAAAGTTAGAAGCAAATGTGTGAACACTCCTTTAAGATACATTACAACTCGACTTATATTGTAAAGTTAGAAACAAATGTTGTGTCACTGCAACAGTTTTGCGAAAATATTTATGATCAGAGTTTGTTTCCGCAAAGACTGACCGGGAGCAGTGGCCAATCGGCGGCCGACAGGTAGCCGTACTTTCCCTGCATCTCGATTTGTATGGAGGCATTGTATCTGCCCCTGGAGCTAATAAACAGAATCAGCATGTAGACTCCGTCAGCAGGGATAGTGTACACAGGATGGTCCCCTGGCTGAAACATACGAGGATTTTAATTAGTGGATGGGAACTTCGAATCTTCAAAGATATGCGAGATTCAAATACTATATTGATTTTATTTCTTCAAATTACTATCTGAAATTTCTTTTGGAGCTCTTATAATGCTAATTGGTTGTTCAGTTCCAACATAAATATAGTAGGCCTACAGTATGTAGGGGTGTGCTAAAAATAATAATTTAAAAAAATTCTAATATGCTTCGAAAATAGTTTCGGCTTCTACAATTGCAAAGATTTGCCAATACACATTACAAATGAATGTTCTTCTAAATTAATAAAATGAGTTAATTTGTCTGTCATGAGCATTGCGTGATATCTATTGCACGCAGAGGGTTGACATTTTCAAAATTAATAGCCTTTCTTCACAAACATGTGCACCTGGAAGATGATATTTTTTTTTTTCAAATTTATTAAAAACTGACTTGGAAGAAATAAAATAAAGGGATTTGTTTTCTGTCTGTTTTTAGCCCAAAAAAAAAAAGCGTATCCCAGGATACTTCTGCTAGTATTAAATAATCTGAAGAATTGCATGTCGTGATAGTAGCTTGATTTATTAAGCTATAATTAAATATTATAAACAATTATGCAATAAAAACTTTTCTAAATTACTTTAGTGCGTTATAGTTACTAAACAAATAAGTACAACAAGTGACAACATTTATTTTTTTTTCAAAACACAAAACAAACAAAAAATTCTAAATTGGATTCGGCTTGGAGTATATTTCATATATTCGATTCAAATTAAGAAAAAGTGGACATTGCGTTCCCCTAGATTTGACATAGCTATAGGTAATTTAAATCTGTGGCTGCCATCTTAATTTAGTCCGACAGTCACAGTTAACTTACAATCTTAGAAGGGTTTAAAACATTCTTCACAGATTGAGTTTTCAGGGCCGTGTTAGTCTCGGTTCCGACACTGTCCCTTTTTGTCTTCGACTGTTGATTCGAAACATTTGAGTTGCTGCTCGCTGGCACTGAATTGCTATTCTTGGCCTCTTTTTCACCGGCCTTTAGTTCCGCAGGGGGCGCCGAGATTGTCTGTTTGTCTGAGTACTCTTCCTGGGACAAGAAACATGACAATCAAACAAGAAATCTATGGAACGATGTAAATGACAATATCGGTGTTTTAAATGTCTGAAACCAGTAGAACAAGAAACATCTACATATGGTCTACAGTGCAGTAGTCTGTTAGGATGGTACCTGTAGCTAGAGAAGAACATTTTTCTGTAAATTTTCAATCAGAAAATCGGGTCGAGGCTAAATAAAGCCATAAAATAGTGTGTGAGGGAACCAGTGGGATTTTCTCGAACCATAAAGTTATTTTAATTAAAGTCCAAATAAATAATGGTAATAAAAGATTAAAATTTTAGGTTAAATTTTCAGATGATTGTACCCCAGGAGAAAGGGGATGTATAGTAAAGGATTTGAACATAATATCGAAGTATTAACATTCTGGTGTACACTGACCTGACATTAGTGACACATTCAACCACCGAGCGCTGTAGTCAATACTTAAGGGCGAGAAGAGAACACCAGAATTGCTTTATTGGAACTAATTTGTTAATGTTTCTGATCACAATGTTCCCGGGAGAAATTAAACCGAGGTGTAAACTTTAAAACTGTAGACATCTCAATTGCCTCCATTTCATTTTAATAGATGAAGTTTTTTCCAGAGTAAAATAAGTGATAAGTTTCAATCTCAAAACTCTACCTGTGTTATAGAGGGCTTATTTTATATTTAAAGTATTCTCAGCAAAATGATCCTCACAATAAACTTAAAAATGTATTTATTTATTTACATCTATGGTCGCATAGTCTAAGCCATGTTGGATTGCCAGTGATAGGGAGATCTGGGATTGAATCCCGGTCGGGTGTACAGAGGGTGTTTTATCCTAAATGGTTTGTTTCCCACTCTCCTTCCATGTAAATACAAGGTACATATCCTCTAAAATTCTACCTTACTCATTCCTGTACCATCAGCATGATTAATGTGTTCATAAAACCCAAATGGTAGTAAGATGCGGAGGAAAATATGTCCAGATGCCAGAGACACCCCAGGAATCTGAACAAATGGACCCAGCTAGATTATTATCCATCACATTGGTAGTACTCTCAATGTACTCACCAAGACAACGTGCCCGGCACATTGGTAGTCCTTATCCTTGTACTCGATGAAATGACTCCGGTTGTCTGTGGCATGAGCGAAGGTCGGTCTGTCCGACTTCTCCATCGTCTACAAACAAGGACAAGCTTTACCAACACAAGCCCAGTACATATTTAAAACAGAAAACCCAAGCACGGAGGCTTTTGCAAACTTTTCACACTTGCGGCTATTTGCGCAATATACACATTTGGGTCATTAGCAACAGGGGATTCCTGATTATGGTCAACTTCAACACCTCCCACACTTTTTAGCGATAGTCCATGTCCCAAACCAGGATCAAAACCATAAAACACTTGAAGATAAGAGAATCAGCACTTTTTATCCCGAAAAGGACATAAATCTTTATCAGAACTTTATAAATAAGTGCGCCAGTATTTTCGGCCAGGCCGACACTTCGGTCAGAAGGGGGAAGGGGAGTACCAGTGCTTTCGGCTACAAATTTTTTTCCACAAATTAAAAACGAGTTGTATTCTTCACAAATATTTTAGTAGACCTATAGATTTTAATAATTATTTATTATTATGATTTATTACAAGTGTGCAAAGCTCTGAAATGTCAAAGTTGAAGGTCAAATCTCCTTCGCTTCAAATCTGACACCCGCAATAAGCTTTGCAACATGGAAACATTTCTAAGGAAGAAGAAAACGTTGACATATTATGAACTGATTTAAAATATCTCACTAAATATGACATAATTCAACATACAATCATTTTTATAACAGTAACTAAAGCGTATTTTAACACTGACTAGTGATTAAAAGACTTCTATAACGTAAACAGAGAAAAATTCAAATATGTCAGCATGAAATAGTATAGTGTGTTTTTTTAAATTTTTATTTAAACCTTTCTCTTTATCTAAATGTACTCAAGGAACAATTTTAAAATTAATATTAGTGTTATGGGATAGCAACAAAAACCTTATCTTCAATTTTGGCTTCAACTTTTCTTCACGTGTTTCAAGCTTCATTACGAGTCGCATTAAAAAAGTGTCCTTTGCATATACATATTATTTAGTAGGAATGTAGTTATGTAACAACAAGTAAAAGTTACCAGAGTTACGCCCATATGTATCCATTCACAAAATCATATGTTGTTTCGTTGTCACTGTCGACAGTCAAAACTTTCGCAGCAAACCATTTGTTTTTAACTACGTTTTTCCTTTATCTCTCTCTGCATCTTCTGCCAGCTGTCTGTTACCACCATTCTTACGGTGAATGGACTTTAGGCTTTAGCCGAATATTGGTTACTAAGTGAGTTAAAGCCCTCCAAACTGAGGAAGAATAACGTAAAGAAAGTGCTGGGGTAATGTTACAAAACTCCTCCAGGGTTAGAATTTGATACCCTTGGCCCAGATATAACGAGCTGTTGTCCTATTTTAACACGACTACCCCTTCCTTACCCCATCTCCAAATTGCAGGAAGTCTTCCCAGCAAACAGATTGTATGAGAATCCATCTTATAGTTATACTCGCAGCGGTCGGTTCCTCCGCCTCGCACGTGACTGAAATAAATAAAATGTTTACAAATGTTTGTTACATTCCAGTCTTCACAGAAAAGTTACTAGATCTACAGCTGCCTTTTGAATAGATATTACAAATACCAGTAGGCTAAATTAACACTAATAATATAGTAAAATGTTATCAATGTTTGTATTTTCTTAAAGGCACTTCCTATAAAAATCAGACTATATCCAGAAAGTTTAGTTGCCGGCTCAATAAAAAACAATCAGTGGATAATATAAATTATTGTATACCAATCACGACAATCGGATTAACTTTAAAACATGGTTCAAAATAACGTGTGTCAAACAGACGCTAAATAAATCGATCGAATTTAAAACCAAACTTAATATAATCAAAACAATAATAGTGTTACTACATAACTGATACGTGATCAAATGGCGGTGGGTTCACTTTAACGTCTTGGCTTTAGTTTTGCCCGTTTTAACCCTTTCCCCCAATTTTCACAACAAAATAAGTTCAAGAGCATAAGGTCACGTGACATTAACCGTGAATAATGGGGCATTGAAGAGAAACAAGGTTGCCTGAGGTAAAGATTTGTTTTGTGATATTGTAGTCAAGTCGATATGACTTTAGATATTAGGGCGGGGAGGAAGCAAGAGAAAGAACAGTATTAAAATAATAAAACAAGAATATCATGACTTTTTACTTGTTGCTTAGTTAAATAAAACAGTTAAAAAGTGTCCAACTCACTCTGTATGAAGATCTGTGAGCCTTTGAAGAGACTTTTTGAGGCAGTCACATTACCGTCCAGCTAAGAACAAATACAAGTTTGGCATCATTAGCAGGCGGCTTATAACATGTATTTATAATATTTTTTAAGATTACTAACCATTATACTTGAATAAAACCGCACAAGATTTTCCATCAGGCCAATATTTCCCAACCAGTGGTACATGACACACCGTTTCATACAATACGTTGTCATGACTTATAGGCCTGATAAACAAACTAACACTTTTTATTAGCACCGCGTCTTACTACTTGATTCGGGTTATACGCTTATGTACTAATTATGCTAATGGTTTTAGGGATGAGGAAGGTTATATCTATAGGAAATGTAGGCCTACCCACATTTGCGTGGAGGTAGAATTGAAAACCATCTTGGAAAAACCACTCTCAGTACCCCTGACCGAGATTCAAACCTCAATCTCTCTGTTATCGGCAATCTAGTCTACTGCGGCCACAGAAGCGGGTTAACACATTATTTTAATGAGATGTTGTGTAGTTTTATAATCTTTCTTTCACCCTGTCACAGTTTTGTTTAGATTAACCCTGGGGATTTATTGACATTGTATTGACTATTTATACTTTACATTACAAGATAGCAGATAGGCTATTTGAACCTTTTTTTTTTACAACGAACTGGAAGAGTTATTTGGCTAGCACTTGGCTCTAAAAGGTGTATACGGCTGATGAAAGTTTACTTTTAGCCGAAATGAAGTTTGACACACCATTGAAACTTATACCTGCTCCCAGGTTTAAAATGGAAAGAGGAAAGTGAAAAATTAATCTAAGTAAAGAAAGGAAGAGAATAAAGTTTGGGTCGACCTTGAGGTGGGTTATTTTATCCGCAGCGAGTAGGCCTAAGTTTCAGGAATGATATAAGAAAGTATTTATTAGTAAAGAGAGTGATTTGGAAATTTAATTATTTAGAAGGAGGTAATGAGTCAAAGCTATCAGTAAAAATATTAAACTAAAGTTTAAAAGAGGCAAAAGAAATCATTTATTGCCGCACTTTAAAAAGTATGCCACCTATCCCTATCTAAGCTAATTCTGGCCAGTCCACCTCATTACACCCTCTTTCAGGTCCATTCTAATGTTATCCTCCAATCTGTGTCTAGGTCTTCCCAATGGTCTCTTCCTATTGGATTTACCAGTCAAGAACCTGGGCTGTATCCAAATAGTCTACTTATGCGGCGTCGCCTTGACTCGTGGCCCTGATTGCTGCATTGGCAATCACATGACCAAGTGTAGATCTGTCCGAATAGTCGCGGATGAGACCGATGCAGTCTTCTCGAGGTCTTGGTAACCATGGATACGGAAGGCTACCAGCCATGCGCCTTCTCACGGTGTTTGACTGGCAATTGTTTTAGTGTTATCGTTTCGTCTGCTAGAGCACTGACTTCCGTTTTCCGCAATTTTAAATACTGTTGTTGCCGTGCGAATAGTTTGATGGAGCCTTCACTATGAACAGCGCGAGAAGTGTAAAATCATCAAGACTGCATCAAGTCTAAAACTCAAGGGTCCGACTAGGGAGTCTTGGACTATTCGGCTACAGCCCTGAAGTGTTCTAGATTCTTCCATTCGCACTGCATGTCCTTCCCAATATTTATTTATTTATTTGGAATCTGTTTATAAAAAGAGCCAAAATCGGCTCGTACATATATAAACATCCTAAAGTAGGTGTGGTTCATTCACTCCCCTGTTACATACATTTAGGAAAGTGATATCTATTACAGGCTATACATTATTTGTCCTCACCCGGCCACATTTTTTTAGATGCAATCACCCCAAACACAGTAAGATTACAACAAAAATAATAATAGTATAAAAAACTTTACATTTTTTTTAGTACAGTATACATATAGATTCAGCTCAAATTATCACATCAGTTGCTACAAAATTTCAGCTACCGTTTCACCCACATATCACCTGGGAAAAATTATTTTCCAGAATGTATCTCTTAATTTCTTTTTTAAAAAGATTAAGTTTCTTCATCTTTATTTCTTGTGGTATTATATTGAAAAATTGTAGTCCCTTGATCATTATTGAGTAGAGTCCAAAAGTAGTGGTGTTTACTCTGTTCTGGAAATAATTATCCAGACTTCTTGTAAAGTAGTTCCCCTTTTTGTGTTCCCCAATTTTTAGGTTACTAATAGTTAGGTTGTTTTCAAGTTTATATACCATTACAACCGTATCAAAAAAAATAGCTTCTGTTAATTTCAAAATACCCAAACTTTTGAGTTTAATGTCGCCGTCCACACCGCTGGGCAGCCGAAAAATATTTTTTAGTGCTGTGTTTTGTAGTCTTATTAGTGGTATTAAATGACTTTTAAAAGTATTACCCCAGATTACATTTAGGTAGGACAAATGCGAGTTAACCAGAGCA
>CABFWB010000339.1:194229-206412 GCA_902151455.1 Timema bartmani | reverse complement strand
TGTACTTTCATTGTTGTTAGTTATTCTAGTTGCTAGCTCATTGCAAATGTCAAAACCATAGCTTTTTATCAAATTATTAAATACTGTATCATTCATGGTATTAATGTTTGTGTCCCCTATAATTATGCATTTTTTCCCGGCCAATTTGTTTAGAATGTTTTCAAAATATGCTAGGAAATTATTAAGAGGGATATTTGGAGGCCTATATATAACACTGATCTGTAGGGGTGGGCTTAAAGAGTCTATTTCAATTCTTAGAAAGTAAAACCCACTCTCATCCATTTCCATAACATTGAAATTCAGGTTATTTGCAGTATATATATACACACACCACCACCCTGCCTGTCATTCCTACAGGCAAAGGTTCCTGTATACCCATTAATATTATAAAAGTTAGTTTCATACGATTTAAGCCATGTTTCTGTAAGTATAATTAAATCCGGTTGCAAAGGCAGAGTATCTATTATCACCTGTAGTTCATCCAACTTGCAAGATTGTATTATCCTAACAATGTCTTGTGATGAGTAAAGGGTATGCAACTCCTCATTATGTAGCCTCCTCCACTCCCAATATCTTTATTAATTTAATCTCTAACTAATCCCATGAGCCTGGGCTCGAATTGGGATAGTGCAATGAAATTAGTTGGTATAGATTGTATTTTACAAGCATATTACCATTAAATATTCCAATTTAGACTGACCTCCCCTTTTTGGACCAAATATCTTCGTAAGCACCTTAGTTTCAAACAACTTTGCCTTCATTTAACATAAATTTAACCCAATAATAATGACGAGAAATAAATGACGCTAATAGTATGTAATCTTGCTACGTGCTTTATCTTTTAAATTCTCAGAAATGTTTGTTTCCTTGAGACAAATCACCGGTCAGGGCTGTTATGTTCTTAAAGATACAAAAGCTCTTAACTTACTGAATTCATTTCAAAATCCCATTTTCCCTGGTCGGGAAAAGCCTTTGTATATGATACATAATTGTTTAAAAAACAAATAATAAAGGCACAAACATAACTTAATAACATTTTAGTCAATTTCACTCTTCATCTGTGATTAGCGTTTGGTGACAGGAACAGGATATTTCTAATTTCTATTTATATTTTCCTTTCAATTGTTTTACTCCAGCTTAACCAACAAACTAAGTATTTATTTAAATGGTCTTGATTTAAAATAAATGAGAGCAATAAAAACATATTTCAAAAATATAAATTGTCAAAATACCAATGCAGTATTAATATTTTGAACAATTACTATAGTTTAAAAATAAATTAATCAAAAAGAAAATATTATTAAAATATATGTTTTGAGGGTATAAGTGGTTTTAGGCTTTTAGCACACATTTAAAAATGGCGTAGTCTCATGTTTAGTGTTTACTTTAAGTTTATCAGCTGTTTGTCAAATTAAGTTGGCTTTCTTTTGACTCTATAATTAAAAATAAATGTCACATTTGAATGCATTCCTATTTAATAAAACGAAACAAATGATTATTTGGTGAAATTGTGTTTGGATTTATTGCTTAACCTAATCTACAGGCTAGCCCAAGTAATTTTTATGGCTAATTCAGTTTGGAATTTTGTAAATTTTAATTTTTGTTTGAAACTTTCTAAAACCATTAACAAAAATGATAACTTTACTGAGCCAAGCTCGGTTTTGGACATTGAAAGATGAAATTGTAATTAAAGACTCAGATTTTGGTGCATTCAGGTAAGTTTATGTCTCCCCATTTATCAATTAATTGATTCATTAGACATGGGACTATGTGATTATTATTCATCTATAACTAACCTGACACAAATATTTTTATTGCTGTAAATCTATTTGAATATGTAGGCTTTCCTTAGGAAATCGATGCAAAGGCTAATTTTTTTTAATGCATTATTTAAAAAATGTGTTAGTTGTTATGTTGTACAGAATACTTTATAGCGTAACTTAACACTACAGTGAACAATTTCAATGGAATCAATGGGTTTTTCATGTATTTAATCAACCCACACAAAATAACACCAGCCAATGTAACCTGTATCGAGAAATGACTCCAAACTTAACACGACAAGTTTTTACTGAAGTGACACACACTAGTTTTGTGCTAAGTCTTCCACCTCAATAATAATAGCCCCAGTTAGGAATCAAGAGTTTTTCTGGAGTACTATAATGAAGTCACAAACATGCCACTTTCGCACAAAAGTTAACATAAGTAGGCTATAATTAGATGCATTTATTGCTATACAGGTAATATGACAGATGGTGGTGAGAGTTCCTCTTTATTATTGTGTTGATTTATCCACATCCTCACACACTTGCAACCACTGTACTGTTGTCAAATAAGAATTCCCCATTTCTTACTTGCAATAGGGCCGACAAACATTTTCAGGATCCACACGAAGATAAGTTTATGTTCACCATTTTATGAACCAGACTTCTTCTTAGTACTTTACCCTTACCCATCTGAACATATTACTCAATCCCTCCTCCATTTCTGTAAGAAGTCCCAATATAGCTTAGCTTCCTAATTATCTATTCTTTCCCCTCCCATTCGTGCTCTTGTACGTCGTTATCCATCTTTAGTTACTCTGTCCTCCTGCTCAGAACACCCAAACAGCATTTAACAGACAACTGTATCCACAAGGTGTTCAGGCAATGATATCCACAAGGTGTTCAGGCAATGATATCCACAAGGTGTTCAGTCTGCAGCTTGTGATTGTTTCAGGTATCATGAGAAGAAAGACAACACAGACTCCCCCTACACTGAGGGGAAAAGGACGTATGCAGAGAGGAGAGGAATGACTTGGGTTCCTCCAAACAAGAGACCCAACAAACTCAAGGAGTCTATCAAAGAACTGGAGGTGAGGCTCTCATCTTGCCAAGGCTGACTCACCATGATGGACTAGTCCAACTCTGACTGACTCATCATGATAGTCCAACCCTGACTAACTCATCATGATAGTCCAACCCTGACTAACTCATCATGATGGACAGTACTATCCTGACTAACTCATCATGATGGACAGTCCTATCCTGACTAACTCATCATGATAGTCCAACCCTGACTAACTCATCATGATAGTCCAACCCTGACTAACCCATCATGACGGACAATCCTATCCTGACTAACTCATCATGACCGACATTCCTATATAGTGCAGCTGTAATGTAGTAATTATGTAGAAAACTGCTTCCTTACACACATTTTGAGTCGGCAATTGCCGACACTAGTGCATGTTGAAACACAAGAAACAACATATTAGAGACCTAGTAGGTACGTAATAATACTTGTGTTTAATTTCCGTTGCATCTCCTGTATGCACTAAGAGGTACCTGAATGTCCTGGTTCCACTAAAACACTAACATTATGTTACAGGAGCAGTTAGTGCAACAGAAGGTTGTGTTTTGTCGGTGGCAAGACAACTGTATACTGCAGATAATGCTTGGTTCAGGACTCCTCATAAACATATGTGTCAACATTTTCACCGGAGATGTCGTCAAGATAGTGTTTGATAAATATCTTGTAGGAAAGCTTCTGTCAGATTATGTGACAGACGGTAAGTTGGGCGGATGTCAAAGAAACTACATTTATGTGTTGTATACCGATAGTTTTTAATTTATTATCTCATGAAAATGGCCAGTAATAGGTGATGCTAAAAAAAACTATTTACATTTGATTTTTAAATTCTCACAATAAGTAAAAAAATTTAAAAGTTTGTATATTCAAACCAAGCATTGCATATTAAAACACATCATACATTGCATCTTAGAACCCAATCAGGCATAGCATATTAGAACCCAATTAGGCATTGTATATTAGAACACAATCAGGCATTGTATATTAGAACACAATCAGGCATTGTATATTAGAACACAATCAGGCATTGCATATTAGAACCCAATTAGGCATCGTATATTAGAACACAATCAGGCATTGCATCTTAGAACCCAATTAGGCATTGTATATTAGAACCCAATCAGGCATTATATCTTAGAACGCAATCAGTCATGCTATCATTAGAATTGATGTCTCGAAAGAACCAATACATCGCGCAAAGCAACAGCAATTGTTTTATTTCCAGTTGTGTTGACAAGGACTCATTTAATCTGCTCGTACAACGACAACCAGTTGACGATGGTTTACTTCTCCAAGCCGACCATGAAGGTGAACTCGCCGGAGAAGTTGAGTCGCTTGGAGGCCAGGGTTCAACTCTTGGAGCTTGCAGGACCTTCAGGGCGACGCTTGGAGAGGAAACTGTCGTGCAATCTCTCTGGGGACATGGTGAGAGCTGCTCTTGATAGGGTTGAGTCCTTACAACCCTGGCGCTCAGATTCAAGGATTTGAACAACAACAACAAATTTAAGAAAAATCATATTTTTAAAATTTATATATATAGACTATTAAATTACAGTAATTTCAAATTCAAGATCTAAATAAGTATGTTGTTTTAACTGTTGTGCCTGATTATCTATGTAAGTTGCAAAGCTGTGAAAACTGTTGTATAACACACTTTGTGAGTTGCAAACCTCTTAGAACTGTTATATCATGCTCAATGTAATGCAGCCCAGCATCTCAACATTAGCCAGTCCTAGCACGATAAGAGCAAAGAGCCGTGATAAGGTTCCAATATGTGGTTGTGTCCCAGGTGCTGGTATGGTGGCGGTGCGCCAGGGACGAAGTGTACCCCTGGAGTCCCATTGTCAAGGATCAAGATAGGGCGAATGTACATGTCTACAGTGTCAGTGGGTGAGTGAGCAGAAAACTAGACTGATAAATGTCGGAACTTTAAACTTTACAGCCAATCAACTAAGCTAATAACATATTTCTATTACCAACCAGATTTACCCACTTGGGTGGCTGCATGGTCCAAGGCGTCACTAGAGGAGTCATTGTATAGGAGGAGATGTTGGAGAGGCTTCCACTTGCTGGAAACTTTTGATTATGATGATGATCATCTCTTAGAAACCTATTAAAATAATATTGAAGCTCCCACTTCGGTGGCTACGTGGTCTAAGGCGCTACTCTTGCAATAGACTAGACCGCCAAAGACGAGATTGGGGTTTTAATCCTGATCACTTGTGTTGAGGGTGGTTTTCCCTAAATGGATTCCCATTCTCTCTATATGCAAATAGAGATACACGGGCAGTAAGACGCGGTGCAAAATAATAAGGTGTTTACAAGTGATAATGAAGGAAGCCAACCAGAAAGAAGAATTAAGTTTGGACTTGATTGAAACATAGAAACATACGTCTCTCCTTACCTTCCCTCCCCATCCTCTGGTCAGTTTCGCAGCTGCACATGTAACCAGGGCTGTGGAGTAAAATTGACAGACTCGGACTCCGGCTTCAAAATAAAAATTATGGTACTATAACCATATATATATTTTTATTTTCCCTGTTGGTCAGTCGCACTTACAGCTTAAACTAGATTTCTGTTATATTCGCTGCTGCTCACTTACAACTCATTCACAAGTGTACCACTTGCTCCTCATTATACATCTTGGTCAATATGTTCCTCGTTTTAGGTCGGTCGAGGGTAACAGGCTTTGTTAGATTGTTGATACTGTTGCAGTACTAAGACATGGCTGGTATGCTGGATAGAGACAGTAATATGCTGTTGATACTGTTGCAGCACTAAGACATGGCTGGTATGTTGGATAGAGACGGTACTATGTTGTTGATACTGTTGCAGCACCAAGGCTGGGCTGGTGTGCTACTATCGGACAGAGTTTGATCCTGTTTGTGTGTCCTTCAGTCATGTCCAGACCAATGTCATCCACTCCGTCGAACAGAAAGTATCCAGGAAGGTACACTCAATAACCTTTTGTATTTATGAGAACTGTTGCGTTCTCATCGTTTGGTCTAACAATATGTCTGAAATAGACTTCATTAAACATGTTATAAGATGTAACAAAATAAAATAAATAATGATAATATGGTGTATGTATCTATTTTGAAAAACTTCTTTATTGGAAGTTGTGTTGTGTTGTGTTCCCTGCTGGTGAGTTCAGATAGAGAGTTACCTAGGTCAAGGGGTCTAGCAGTAATGATCAATTTTCTTCAAGAGGCAGTATTTACCTCTTTGTCCAGTGGCAGCAATGTAAAGTGTTAACAGTGTTTCACATTTAATTGTAAAAGCCATATTGTGTTAGTCCCCTTTTATATGTTTCTATCCATCTTTCCCGTACCTTCTTCCAAACAATACAATGATTATAGGGTGCAAGCACTCGCAAATTTGTGTTTGAATCGAGTTTTTAATAGCTGTTTGAGCTTCACTTGAAGATTTTTACAACCCTCAAAAAATTTGAGCACGAGAAATTTTATATTCTCAACCATATTCAAGTGCGTATAACCCAAAGGGGTATTAAGACGTGGTGCTAATAATAATAATGATAATAACCGTATTCAATTTATTTTTAAAATATAAACTTGTGTGATCATAGCTTTTCCCATAAAAAAAAAATAAGAATCTTAAAAATATATGTTTGTGCTTATGGTTTATGTATGGAACTATTAAAAAATTCAACTTTTTAATATTTGAAACACTGCAAATAATCTGTGAGCCTCGTACTTGGTCCTTCCTACTCACTATTTGTCAGGATAGCTATGAAAGGGGATCTAGGTGATGGTAACATTGTTTAGTAATTGATTTAAACAATGAAGTGACAGTCTATCGTAGGCAGAGTTCGATACAAATGAAAGGAACAGGTTGTACAAGGATTTGGAGTCGATAGTCTGAGAGAGTCTTATGTCAGTAACGTCCTGGGGTCCACGGTTCTGTCCCAGGTACGTCTCTACACCGAATCCATCAGCCCTCTAGTCCATCTACTCATGATCCACGGCATGAGAATAACTACCTCGAGGCCTATGGCGCCATTTTGGAGTTTACACCACTCTCATCCAGCCGAACTAATCCGAGGGCAGTTCTGGGGTTCATAACATATGTTGAACCTACTAGATACTAACTTTAGGGCACAACACATCTTTATATTGAACTCGAATGTTCTCGTTCAAACTAGATTTAAAATGGAAAATGTCTATTTGCACACCTCTAATGACGATACTGCAGTTGATTTCCCAACTATTTGACCTGAGCGTGCGACTTGTGCGCGCTGTTGCAGGGTGAGGTAACCGTGGAATCCTGCACTTATGAGATAAGCAAGTGTCGACTCCAGAGGACGTCTGTTACGTCGATCCCCCTACAAACACAGGTCTGCTGCCACGCATTCAGTCCGGACGAGGAGAAACTGCTGCTCGGCTGTATTGACGGCTCCCTGGTGCTCTTTGACGAGGGTCGAGGCATCACGCATCTTGTCAAAGCTGCCTTCGTAAGGGGGAGATGTTTTCTAACAACTTATTGGTGACAGGGGGAAGGGGATGTTAGATATAAACTATTCTTATAGCAAGGAGTGTGCGAAGCTTTGAAAACTTCAAATATTTGTCAACTTAGACTTCGATTCGAAAGTAAAACTCCGGATTTGGCAATAAAGAAGGTTCGCCAATAAAGATATTGAAAGCTAAAACACACATTTATGTTCAATTTTTGTCAATTTATGCTTTTGTTTATATCATAAATGAATGTTCACACGACAAAAATATAAAATATTTATATTACATTTTGTGAAAATAGCTTAATTTATCAGCTTAGAACATTTCAAATATAACATTTGGTAAATAATATTTAATATCTAAAGTTGTAGAGTTTATTTGATTCTAACAAATTTTGGACAATTCAACATTAAATATCAGCTCAGAATGAAAATGACAAAATTTGAAAATAAATTTGTATTTTAGATACATTTTTTCAGCAAAGCTTCCACAATTTTCAGAGCATTCACACACACCTTTATAAGAACATTGTAAAGCCTATAAACTTAACAAAACACAGTTTATAAATATAATTCTCGATGACAGATCCCCACAATGGTGTCGTGGCACCCCGATGGGGCCCTAGTAATGGTAGCCAATGAACGGAGCCAGCTCCAGTGTTTTGATATAGCGCTGTCATGCATTAAGAACCAGCTGGTAAGCGAGGATGTGACTCCCTCCAACCTGCTGGACTTGGCGTCGTATTTCCGCAACCAGCCGACTTTGTTGCACCTCGAGTGGGGCAAGAAACTGCAAGTGTCGCAGTTTGCCGAGCGATACCTCCAGACTGACGGGCTCCTGCTCCTGCACTTTGAAAGGTCAATAATAAATACTTGCAGATCTTGGGAAAATTATAACAAGCTTTAGTGGTTGAATAGTCTATGGTGTTATTCTCATGTAAGACTGGCGTGCAGAAAACAGGTAGATTGGGGTTCGAATCTAGGTCGGATCTACTGAGGGTGGTTTTCCCTTAAATGATTCCCCACCCTCCTTCCACGCAAATGTGGGTAGATTACCTCTAAACTACTTTTTTCCCTAGCCCTACCCCAATAGAGTAATGATCACTTAGTAAGATGCTGTGATTAGAAGAGGAAAAAAGCTGCGGTTCTGAAATCGATTTTCTTGTTATTTATATTGATAGCCACGATTGTTGTTGTAGGGGCCCCCTGGCAATGCTGCGACTGGTGGGTGGTGGAGGTCTCCAGGGAGATGTCCAGGGTTCAGGCCTAACGCCAGACGCACTAGTGTCACAGTACCTGTCACTGAACCACGTGGATCGGGCCATTAACATTCTGCTGAGTCTGCGCTGGGACTCGTACGGCGCCACTTGCCTTGCCTGCCTGCAGCGCATCACCAACCACCTGTTCCGACAACCGCTCACGCCGGAGAGAGAAGGTCAGTTCCACTCTGGTTCAATACACCTCTGTCCGGCCGTTTTTTTTGTTTTTTTTTTTGCATATAGTTATAAAGTTGTGTGACATGAAACCAGTCGCGGTTCCATATTTTAGAATTACTGAACCGACGGTGTGCAGTGCCACAGTTTGAGCGATCACTGTTTGTTCCATAGTTCAACTTCAGACAGCCCTCGGAAGTTTCCATGTTCCTTTGCAACCTATCTGCCATGCCACCGAGGTAGACTTTGGTGACCAAGTCCGGGACTTGACGAGGAGATTCTTTCATCATTTACTCAGGTGAGAACTGGACTGTGAAGTTGCTTGGCTCCTAATCGAGAGTGTGAACACTCCTTAGCACCCTCAAATGCTGCTGCTCTATTTGCACCACAGTCTGCACCTAGAAAACAACTGTAACTATCATATTGTCAAAGATAGATGGATCTTTACCACTTCTTTCAGATAGAACTCTTTGAAGTTCAGAATATATATTACTGGATTTAGCAGGAAATAATATTTCATAACTCTTTATTTATTTGAATTTTAGCTCATTAAGGAAAACCTATTTTGAAAGAGTGATAGGAGGAAGAGAGAGAAAGAGTGATAGGAGGAAGAGAGAGAAAGAGCAAACACAGTGTGGCCTTAATACACTGCTATCACTGGACAAAGAGGTTATGGCTGACTTGTGAATAAAATCGATCATTACCGCCATACCCCTTGACCTAGGTTTCTTTTTATTGGAACTCATCAGGAGGGAGTGTGAAACGTGAGACGCAACTTCCTAGCTGTGAAATTGTGCTGTTACCTTTATTCATTGCGTATTGTGTTTGGCAGGCACCGCTTGTTTGAGAAGGCGTTCCGACTGGCAATCGACCTGTCGGACCACGAACTGTTCATGGACATCCATTACTACGCTCGGGACATGAAGGAACACGATCTGGCGCTGGCCGCTAAAGAGAAGGCTCAGAACATTTTGAGCCAGTGCAGTAGCGCCTCAAGTTGTGAGACAGGTAAGACATGTCGAGCTCCTTCCATGATCTGGTCAAGAAATTCTCCGATATCAGGGCTAGGTTTCCAACTACGTAAGCATGTAAATCAGCTTTAGGGGAAAATAAATAAGTTTTACTAGTCACCGTACTTAGGCGAAAAATTGTCTGTCTACTTTGTTACCTATACAAATTACAGGGCTTTGTAGTAAAGAGCAGATAAGGTCAGACGTTTTGTGTTCAAATCTACAACTCAAAATCTGTTTTTAGACCTCGACCACTTTTTAACCACTTCAGGAACCCCTTATTAATAGCATCAACAGGGTGTCTAGCGATCTGGAAAACGAGACAGATTCAGATAATTTGCTTGGTCAGGGAAGTCATGAAAAAGTTGGGGAATTTCATCAAATTTCTGGAATTTTCACATATTCTCACTAATACATTATACAAATTTCATTTACAATAGTAAAAATAACATTTTTTTGTCAATTTAAAATGCACCCTCTTTTAACACATTTGAGCATACTAATGATTGTTCTCAATGTCAACATGTGATCTTCATGCTGTCTTTTCACACCTCTACCGCGAGTCTTTAGACAAAGTTGAGTCATAGTTATGCGCATTTGCAATAATTCAATTATGTTACAAAAAGAAGAACCTAATAAATAATGTGTCTCAAAACAAATTTTAAACTTTCCCTTTTACATGTTTTCTATCCACCTTAGCTGTGTACCTTCTATTTGTGTAAGGTAATCTTTTGATGTCTCAATATGATCTCACTGAAATCTACCTTAGATCTCACGATCCAATCGGCTTAGGCCAGAACGCTTTAACTCCTTCATAGAGGGACCATTTAAAAATGTATGTGTGGGATTCTAAAAGTATTATTACATCAAGTTACAATCTTAATAAAATGATGTTTGTAATATATGATGACTGTAAAATTTGGAAATTGGCTCTAGAAAACCTAGACAATAATATTTAGCTGAACACCCTGTTGATACGGTCAACAATTTAATGTAAACTCCATATATATTTAAAATAATTAAACAAAACCATTTGACAGTTAACTTATAGCGGCTTCCAAACCACTTCTATTGTGTCTAATTAATCACATCTTTAATTGGGTTGTACCATGTCCACTTTTTCAACTCAAAGCAAACTTGAATCTTGTATATGAAATATTCTCGAAACCAAATGGATTATGCTTGAAAAAATATATTGTGTTAATCTATATAACCTTAGGACTAAAATCACTTAAGACAATTTTTAGTTTCACAATTTGTTTGTAATAATTCGTTCTAATCTAATAAATAAAGTTATCACAACTTGTAATTCAATTACTTCAGATTTTTTTCACATCAATATTAATATATACTTTGTTTAACCTGTAAGTTAATAATCTTACCTTTCATGGTTCCACTATGGTGTAGCTTATAAGATAGGGTCATAATGTAGTCCATCAAGGCTACCTTTCAGGGTGAACGAAGTGTACATAACAGTTAAGAATGGCGGTAATTGAACATAAATTAATATTTTAGTTGTCAATATATTTATTGGCAAAAGCTCTTTTTTTTTTGCTGGAACAAAGTCAAAGCTGGTAGGGGTGTGAGACGTTTTGAAACTTCGACTTCACTTCAAAACAAATATCAGCTTTTACTTAGCTTGAAAAAAAAATCTCGTTTCGCCAATTACGATGCTTGGCCAACAGTTAAAATACTCAACGTTCAACTTTTCTGAGTTGCTGTGTATATTACAAATTAATACTCATATGAAACACTCTGAAGTAATTGAATTCCCCAACCTGGGATCAAACCCAGGCCTCCTAGTAAACAAGGACTCATGTTACGGCCTTGTATTTCCAGGTTCCCCGCACTGCTCTCATTCCTCCTGCTCTGGGTGCTCGACAGACGGGAGCTCCAGCGACGAACCCGCCCCCCTTCCGCCTCCCCCACTGCCGGTGACAAGACAGGAGCACCCTCCACCCCCTCCCCTTCCCCTGATCAGACCACCTCCACCACCCCAGCTCGATGTCACCCGCCACTACAAGGCCCCGGCGATGAGACCTGACCACCTTCCGTTGCCCATCACCAGACAGCAGCACGGTCAGACCAAGCCGAGTGGGGAAAGACAAAAAGTGAAGTTCTCGGACACCGTCACGCACATTCTAGTACCTGTGAGTAGCTCGCTGCCAATTCCATACTGTAAAGTCACTTTTCAACTTGCGACACTCAGGCCCCTTCGTAATAAATTGACTCAGATTTTTGTCGCGTTGTCCCTGACTTTATAATCCTTTATTTCCCTTTATTACAGTTTTATTTAGATTACCACCGGAGCTTTATTACAGTTTTATTTAGATTACCACCGGAGCTTTATTACAGTTTTATTTAGATTACCACCGGAGCTTTATTACAGTTTTATTTAGATTACCACCGGAGCTTTATT
>CABFWB010000339.1:182446-192840 GCA_902151455.1 Timema bartmani | reverse complement strand
GCTTTGAAAAGCTACCAGACCAAATTATGTATCCCTACACCGAACCATATGATCTGCAAAAAACATGTCTTTAGCAGTTGTCACTTCTGACATTCAAAATTTAGGTATATACCTAAATGTTGACTGTCAGAAGTCAGCTGTGAACTGTCAGTCAGCGCCACATAAGCTAAAACTGAGGTATACCTACTTAATGCCATGTATTTCTAGTTAGTAATTGCTGTACATTTTAATTTACAAAAAACTTAAAATCCTTGACTACAAAGTTATACTCGTTTAAATCTAACATAAGAAGTGATACTGTTTTTAAATTGGCGCACAAATTCTCGCAAACCAAGCTCTGGTATCGTCTCGGTCATAAACATTTCGTTAACATCGATACTGGGGCAACCGCGAAAACGCTGTGGTTGTAAACATCTACACCAGGTCAACTGTGAAAACACGCTTAATGACAATCCCTTAATTTGTATGGATAACATTAAACGAAAAAGTATTTGATATGCCCTTAACCATGATTTAATAATCCCAACTCTTGATCATTCAACATTCTTTTGTCGACAGATGTTTCAGAGGAGGAGGATAACGCTAACGGATCTATTAAGGTTGTACATTTTGGTGTTGTCTGACGAATCAAGTTTCAATCAAATATGCAGCCAACAAACCTCTTGCATGTACACTAAGCTCACTAACAAAACTATTGGCTCAATATAACCTGGAAATAAACTTTTCAGCCCGCACGCAGCCCTGTAAGGACCGACAACACGAGTTTTCAACTTCAGTAACTAGGAAATTCTGGTTTATCATCGCTTAGACACATCTTGCTCTAATTGTGAACAATGTAGGCTAATTGGAAACTAGGAAAATAATACAATCTGGAAATGCATGTTATTACTCGGTCAGTAAGTTGTTGACAACTCGCCTGCTGTCCAAGAATGTAAATATTAGAATATACAAAACAATTTTACCTGTTGTTCTCTATGGGTGTGAAATGTGGTCTCTTACCTTACATGACGAAAATAATTTAGGGTGTTCGAAAACAAGGTGCTTAGGAAGATATTTGGTCCAAAAAGGGCTGAGGCTACTAGAGAGTGAAGGTGGTTACATAATGATGAGTTACATAACCTGTACTCATCACAATACATTGTTAGCCTAATTAAGTTAAGGTTATGGTGGAAAGGACATGCAGTGCGAATGGAAAATTTTAGAACCTTGTTCAGGGTCCTGACTGATAAACCCAGTGGGAAGACCGAGACGCAGATGGGAGGATAAAATTAGAATGGACCTGAAAGAGAGAGGGTGTAATGAGGTGGATTGGATAGAACTAGCTCAAGCAAGATAGGGTTAAATGGCATACTTTTGTAAGTGCGGCAATGAACTTTCGCGTTCCTAATGCTGTAGAGTAAGTGTACAAAGCTCATTGGTTGTGAGTCTTAATTTAATTATGTTTTAAAAAATAATATAAAAAATGTGTGATTACATTCCATACACTACAGTCATAAGTCGCAAAAGACAATGAAGTCGACATCAACTTTATGAAGAACAGTAATTGTGTGCATAATACAAACATGTAACTCAAAATAAATAACCCAAACAAAAACATTTACCGTTTGTTTGAAATAATTGCACATTTTGTTTGCATTGTGAGTAATAGAGCGATTATAAAGAGAAGAAACAAACTTTTTTTTTAGCACTGCGACTTGCTACCTGTCCAGGTTATACACTGCCAAGTGTTTAAAAATTATTGTAGACCTAAATACTTACGCAACAAAATGAAGGTGTTAGTTTTGATACACACACAAGTGAATTTAAACCCCAACAAATACAAACATAATTTAAATACAAACACAACTGCAGTTAAAGATAAACTTTTTTCTTTTAAAAAATCAAGACTTGATATGATGTTTATATAGAAGAGAGTGCCTTTGTCTTGCCATTGGCCGTCCAATATGCCCGACCATTAAAATGTGATTGTATGTTTTTGTAAAAATCCCTAGACATATTTTTTTCAAAGAATTGTTGAATGTGTTGATTGTTCTTAAAGAAACTCGTCTTTATTTTACTGTCATAGAATTAAGTCTTTGACTCACTAGACCAGTGGTTCTTAACCATTTGAAAGTCACGGAACACTTTTGACTATAAGAAAAATTTGCGGAACACCTGTGTTTAGGTGTAATTTTTCAATTTAAAGAATTTGATATTTAGATGCGGCTATAGCCGTAATTAACAGCTATAATAGGTTGGCTATTTAAGTCATCTTTATATGCACACTCGTACGACTATCATTGTTCTATTGGCAGCATAAAGCCCTCCTGAGTTGAAGATGGCTGTGTCATCTGATATCTCATGATCTTAATTGATCACACATATGTAGCTAACGATTTCCACACGTACATCACAGACTCTGCCTTAAAATATGAGTGAAGAATGGCCCTGGGCATGAGACGATCTTTAAGCCAAAGGTACCGGGCTTGATTCCAGTGTCCAGGTGTCTTTTTTCTTTTAAATTTAAAGAATAGTATATTCTATTGGTTTAGAAGTCAACACGCGTAGCAGTCTTCATTCGGTAGAATCAAAGTAGCCGATATCACTCGGAACTGTTGTCATGTGGTATCTTTCACCGGCGGAGCACCTGGAGTGTTCCAAGGGAACACTGGTTAGGAACCACTGCGCTAGACTAATTCCTTCCCTACTTATTGGTAACATATTAAAGTGTGTATGGGTATATTTTATTAAATAAGCTACTTAATGGAAACGGTAGTGCTGTACATATTTGCTAGTGACTGGGCCAACTAGATGTTTTAGTGCCATAGACATAAGAAAATGTATTTATAAAACTTTTTTACATCCATTATGGTTCCCAGCCTGGGTCAGTTTTTTATTCAAGTCATATATTTTCCACTACCGGATGGCTAGGCCTGTCGTAGCTTCACATGCTGTATAATCTAACTTAAGACTATAACAGGCACAACATCCAATTCCCGGCCGTTAACTCATCACTGTGAAAGGGTAGACCCACATTTCACCAACATTAAATTTCTCGGCCATGCAAGGAATCAATACCGAGACCCTTAGCTAAATAGACAAGACATGCTACCTTCTGAGCTAAGGTGTCAGATATTTATAAAACCTTAGTATGGATAGGAAGGTATATCCTTAACACTAGAAAATGTGACAGGATCATTTCTTGGGTGGGTGTAAATATCCACTTCAAATAAACAGAGGCTTACAAAGTCCTAGGAGATGAGTTGGATTGGATTACATAAGGGCTGTCAGGGAATTAGCGGGGGTTGTTCAGGTGATTAAAATGTGGCAGAGCAGTATAACTTTGTGGATAATCAATGCACAGTAAAATGTTTGATGGTTATAACACAATATAAGGTTGTGCAAAGTCTATTTTATTAATTTGAAGCAAACCCGATTGAATGAAATATTCTCACAGCTGAATTGAAGTTCAAATACTTTTTGCTTTAAAAACTATTGTCGTGTTTATTTATATAACTTTATGAACTAAAATTACTTAAATGTTTTATTGCTCCAATTGTTTGTACTATTTCATTTCCATCTTATAAATCAAGATATTTTCAAAACACGGATTTCAATTACTTCAGGATATGTTCATATGATTATTTATTTGTGATGTTAATGGTTGAACATTAACTAGTTAGTTTACCTGTTAATATTTTTTATTTGTAAAGTTTCAAAGCTTCACTCATCCCTAATATCAAAGGAAGATATTTGATAGAATATGTTAATAAATATTAAGTGTAAAAGTGGTTTTGAATCATAGGAGGCAATTATTTTATAACATCAAATGTTGCGTGTTTTAACACCACCACTAATAAAGCGGTCTAGGATAACTGGGCGCTTGCGAACTGGACACTAGTAAGAATGGGCGCCAAGACAACTCTGTGCCAATTAAAAAACGTATTTTTTTTACTTATGAATTTTTGTTAAAAAATAACTCCTAAGAGGAAAGTTAATTTGTGTATATTTATTAAGTTAGACTACTTGATATTATAAAGTTTTTGAACTTTTTTAACACAAAAAAACATGAAAAATAAGATTTTTGCACCAAATAAACCACATAAAAATGAATTTAAACTAACCTAACCTTACAATTATAACATTTTTAAAAACATTGACCATGAAGCCCAGTCTTGCAAGCGCCCAGTTGTCCAGATCCGCTAAGAAAGAGTACTCGTCTGTAGTATATATTTTGTATTTTAAGTATTTTGAGGATGTTTTTACTTAAACTTAACCATGTTTCAACAAAATAAACTATTAGTACAAATGTTTTATATTTTTATACTTGATTAGTAAAATTATTTAATCGCCAATATTATATTACTATTTTATAATAAATAAAATGCTATTGCTCAAATAATTTGATTTTTTTAATCCTAATTACCTTGTGCACATTTCACTTGTAACTATAACATGCACACAAGTTGTGCAAGGGAAGACAATAAAACTGCGTGCTATTACTTTGTCAATAAGTGGTTGGCATCTCCCTGCCTTTCAAGGAATGTAAAACTCAGAATATACAAAAACAATAATTTTACCGGCTGTTCTCTATGGGTGTAAGAAGTTAGGGTGTTCTAAAATAAGGTGCTTAGGAATATATTTGGTCCAAGAAGGGATGAGGCTGCTGGGGAGTGGAAGAGGTTAGATAATGATGAGTTGCATACCCTGTACTCATAACAATAATCAAATCTCGTAGATTACAGTGGGCAGGACATGCAGCATGAATGGAAGAAACTAGAACCATATTCAGAATATTGACTGGTAAACCCAATGGAAAGAGACCATTGGGAAGACCTAGACTGGAAGGATAACATTAGAATGGACCTGAAAGAGTGTAATGAGGTGGACTGGATAGAACTAGCTCGAGATAGAAATAGGGTGTCATGAGGTGGACTGGATAGAACTAGCTTGAGATAGAGATAGGGTGTCATGAGGTGAAACGAGGTGGACTGGATAGAACTAGTTTAAAATAGGGATAGGGTTTAATGAGGTGGACTGGATAGAACAAGCTCAAGATAGGGATAGGTGGCATACTTTTGTAAGTGCAGCAATGAACTTTCAAGCTCCTAGTGTCATAGAGTAAATAAATAAAATATTTCCAAAGAGTTAAATACTTGTAAAACCTAATATTATAATATAAACCATCACTTTACTGTATGATCAATTAAATAAACGACCCATGGTGAATTTGGATGTGATTTTTATTCAGGTAATTAGCAGCCTTATATTAATTTGTATAACCAATATTAATGAAAACGAGTAGAGTAATTTTGTGACTATTGGTAAAGCAATGCTTTTTTTGCAAAAATTTAACACCAGTCTATAAAATTCTCTTAACATGTTTCTTGGGCTAAATAGTACTTTAAAACTCCAGTACAATGTTCATATACAGAGCCTTTTAAAATTCAAACCTATTTTATATGTATTGATAATATTTATCAAAAATGACAGCTGCACGTATGAATACGTGAAAGTAGATCTAGTAACTTCACTAGCTGTCAGATAAGACACTTCCTATGGAAATTGGACTGAACTCATTTATCATTATTAACACAATCACCAGACCATACTTTGACCAATGTCAGCATCGATATTTATTTGGATGTAATCATAATATCGCCCCCTCTGGGGTAGTGAATCTTCGCCCAGTGCCTGGATGTATGCTCCTGGTGGGAGAACCAAGCCCTACTTCCTCTTGGTGGAGGGCCCTCCTAAGGTGTCAAGCTCAGTTTTAAGCTCCAACAGCTGACTGTCCGGGATATACCTAAGCTCTTCATGTTCCTGCGTGTGTTCGTGGACACTGAGAGACACCCCCTCGGGTAGAGCCGCTTGTATCACCTCCAGGAACACGGGGGCTACCGTCGAGGGCAAGTCCACCACCTGGGACACAGGAGTGCCAAGTTAACTAGCTTGACGGATCAATTATTTCAATTTACAGTTACAATTTTTTTTTACACACCAATTCTTAAGTTGCTAGGGGTATAGTATATCAATGTTATCATTTGTTGATATAATGTGGATCAATTATTGTTCAGTTATTTGGTTATTATTACCGAGCTTGCGTCTGGTTGCTACGTTTGTAAAAGTAAGCATGCAAAGCTATAAAATTTTGAATCCTAATTTTAATATAAGATTTGTTTTTCATTCGAAACACTGAATCTTAATATTTGTAAGATTTGAGTCAGATTAAAAACATTTTTTTCATTAAATATTCGGATCCGATCTGCAATTTTTATACAAATACATACATACCTAATCAAGCATTTTCTTACTAAATAGGCTAAAAACTGTGCATATATCTCAAAAAACCATAACTTCGTACTTAATCCATCCTCACTAACTTTCTTTACATTTCCCTATCCTTGCATACTCCCTTCAACAACATCCATGCACAGTCATACATGCTTTTTATTCTTAAAACTATTTATGTTTCTCTTTTTCAAAATCACATTTCACTCTTTCACGTTGACCTATTGGATTCCCTTTCAAATCTCACTCCTTTAGTATTCGTTCATTACCGACTCCGTCCATATGAGTTTTTCCGCACACATTCCTTAGATATCTCATTCCAACCGCATTCTCCTTGTTCTTGTGTTTCTCCTGACAAACCTACGCTTCACATCTATAGCACAATGTTGGCGTTAACACACTTTTATAATTTTTTACAAAGCATGCTATTCAATTCAGAATAGAATCGAGTTCACAAGCAAGGATTTGGTCTCGATTTGAAAATCTTTCGATCCATGTATGCTTAAAATGATAACTGATAAGTTATCGCATTCTCGAATCTTCTCCAAAATGCATCCATTCGTATTTGGTCCTCAAGTAAACTGACCTGTACATTCCTTTCGTACACATACAGCTTATATTCTGCCTCCACGAGTGTACTTTGAGGTTTGTATTTTTGGATGTTGAGATGTTGTGGTGGGATTGCCCAGCTGCAAAACATCCAGACATTTTATACATATGACTGAAAGTACCATACATTTTATTTTAGTATTGCGTCTTACTACCTGTTCAGGTTATATATGCATATGTATTCATCACTCTAATGGGGTAAGTAGGTATAAGGAAGGTAGAAAGTGTACCCGCATTTATGTAGAGGGAGAGTGGAAAACCGTTTAGGAAAAATAATTCTTAGTAGACCCGGCAGGGATTCGAACTTCGCTCTCCCTGTCATTGGCAGTCCAGTCTATTGCAAGCGTGACACCTTGGCCCATGCGACCACCAAAGCAGGTTACTTTAACTAATGGAGTCAACTATAAGGCGAACAATAAAATCTAACTGTAGTTAGTCTACATGACGACAATGGCTAGTCTGTTTTATTTTACTTTAAAAAAATAGCAATATGGCCTAGGCACTTTTTTTTTGTAAACCTGTGCAAAGTTTCACAATTTTGAATCAGATTCAGAATCGATTCGAAGTTTTGAATAATGATTTTGAAATATTTGAAATTTCAAATCCAAACAGATTCCTGATTCGGATTCAATGTAATGTGCTTTGAAATTCAAATCTAAAAGATAAAACTTGAACAGTACCTAGTTAAAGTTTCTATATTAACTCACTTCAATACATTATTAAAATACAATAAACAATTTTATCTATATTTACCAATATTTACATTTTATTTTAATTTATCAGAGTTTGGACACAGTTTTTATGACGTTAATTTTTGATTGGTCTTTAATTATTTAATCTGATCTTCGATTTGAATTTTATTTGGATTTTATCTGAAAGAAATTAATTACCAGTATAAACTATTTGATTTGAATCAAAACTGTTCTAAAATATATTCGTTTAGAATCAATTCAAGCTATTAGTAGATTCGCAATTTTGAAAAATGTTGGTTTTTCACAGGCTTAGCTCTTTGTGGGCAGTGTACCAGAATATACCCTAGGTCTTACCTGTCCTCTACATCAATACCCATACTCTCTGCGACGTGATGGACAAACTTCTGGTAGTGCTCAATCACCGGATAGTCATACCCTTTTATTTGAACATTTAGGGTATCATATAAGGGTATATTTGGTTTCAGTTTCTACACATAAAAAAAATAAAAGATTATTATATTGCACTTATAAGTTTCAAGCACACAATTAGGGCAGGGGGATAAAATGGTGACTTAGGCCCCTCTAGGTGCTAAAAGGCTTGAGTGTGAAATATAAATTAACTCTAAAAAATTAAATTAAATAAATAAAACAACATATCTCTGTAAGGAAAACCTCTTTTCGCTTTATGAAATAATTGTATTATATTTGTAAGAAGGTACAGGAAAGGTGGATAGAAACATATAAAAGGGACGAATACAATATGGCTTTTACAATGAAAAGTAGAACACAGCTCACACTTTACAGTGCTGCCATTGGACAAAGATGAAATGGCTGCCTTATTAAGAAACTTGATTGTTACTGCCCAATCTCCCGACCTAGGTTTCATTCTATCAGAACTCATCAGGAGGGGGAGTGTGACATGGGCGATTGGCCGGTAACGATAGATTTTCTTAAAGAGGCAACCATCACCTCTTTGTCCAGTGGCAGCAGTGTAAAGTCTGAACTGTGTTCTTCTTATATTGTAAATGCCATACTGTGTTTGTTCCCTTTTATGTGTTTCTGTCCACCTTTCCTGTACCTTCTTACAAATATAACATAATGAATAAAACAAGTCATTTACACACAACTTACCTCGAGGTAGTCCGGTTCGTAGATACCGTATTGCCGTAACATTTCACAGGTCGGCAATAACCGTCTGAAACTCGGTATAGTCGTACATTGCCTCTGAAACTGTGGAACAACCTTTTGGATTAAAATGTTTGAATGCCCTCTTTTGCGTTCAAAAGAAAAGTTGTAATAAGACAAATAAATCTAATATATATATTGATACAATTTAAGAAACGATGACAGGTCTAAAATATATCGCCTCTCCTTGTTATTGTTTACTTACTACCCTGGATATATCCTTATGATATTATGGTGTACAGTTGGGATATTCTGTCATTTAATTCAGCAAGATCAAGGTCTGTGAATTTTAGTTTAGGTTTATATTAGTTTATTTTAACTTATTATTGTTCTTTCCGAAAATGGTAGGTCAGGCAAGCCCAAATTTTGTTACTTTGGACCATAAAAACCCTGCAGTAGGGCTACGCTCAGTTAGTGAACATCCCCGACACTTGTATGGTCAGGTCAAGGTCGTGTAACCTCAAGACAAATTTACCACATGTGAAGCTGCTCTTAATATCTCGATACATTTCCTCAGCCACAAAAATTAACTTTTATTTTAGCACCGCGTCTGACTACCCGTTCGTCTTATACGCCTATGTACTACAATAATGTGCTACTGTAGGGATTGGAAAGGTTAAATTTAGAGGAAATGTACCTACCCACATTTGTGTGGAGGGAGCTTAGAAAACTATTTAGGAAACCCACCCTTGGTACACCCGACCGAGATTGACCCCTAATCTCCCTGCCTTCGGCAATCTAGTATATTGATAGTTGTGCCTTAGACCATCCGACCACCAAAGTGGGTAATTTGATATCAATTAATAAAGAAAATAAATATATATTTGAGCAATTTTTATTTTTATTTAAGTTAAGGGGAAGAGTGAACTCGACTTGAATAATTAAACAAAATTTAAATATGTTATATCTGCCCACTACTTCTACGATGACTCAGAATCCGCAGCAGTAACGGGGATTTGAACCACAACTCTTCTGTTTGCACTAGAAGAGACAGGAAGTGCCATTATTGGTCAAGCTATCTGAAATGGTGGGTTAGCGGGTTCAAGGCGATGGACTCCCATACCACTTGGTCGGCGTTGATGGAGAAGAGCGTAGTCGAATTCCGGCCGGGTGCACTGGGAGGGTGGGGGGTAGTTTTCTAATCTGTAAGATACCCTCCTCATCCTTACCACTTACGCTAAGTTGTTGATAACTATTGTCCTAAACGTACAGTAAAAAAATACAGTTACTTAAACAAATAGCTTTAAAATCCTACAAAATATAGAATAATGGTAACCAACTATATTAATTAAGCCTTATCATTACAATCTCATAAATTATCTTTAATATAATAATTAAGGGTAAACGAATTAATATTCCCCATAAATAAGCAATTTATGTGTCACATACCTGTCTTAATAATATGTTTAATGACATTTTCAAAAATAAAGCTTCGCTCTCTCAGCCACATCCAATTTTCTATTTGTTATTGTTTATTTACAACATTGGTACCAACTAACTACAGTGTCACATTCCCATTATTAAAGAAAATATTTTCCTAGGCATATACTTTTGTTTCTGGATAGTCTAAATGAGTGTCATTACTTCTAAGCTCTGCCACTTTGCTACAGCACTTCTGAGCATACCATCCCCCCCCCC
>CABFWB010000339.1:168233-179557 GCA_902151455.1 Timema bartmani | reverse complement strand
ATGACCACTCTTAATACTGTTTACACTGTGATGACTACTCTTAATACTGTATACACTATGATGACCACTCTTAATACTGTTTACACTGTGATGACTACTCTTAATACTGTATACTGTGATGACCACTCTTAATACTGTATACTGTGATGACCACTCTTAATACTGTATACACTGTAATGACCACTCTTAATACTGTATATACTCTAATTACCAGTCTTAACACTTTCTACGCTGTATAGTGAAGAAGCAATTGTACGACCACTGTAAGGAATGTGTCAGAAAGTGGAAAGAGCGACCACCGGATGTTTCTCGTTACGTCTTTAGTGCTGGCTCATTTATTTCTCCTTGCAGACGAAGCAGACACCAGCACAATAGCACCATATCGTTTTACCGAGGGGACAGTCTGAATCAGGGGGTTTCTCCCAATGTGATTTTTCATCCTCTTTACAAGCGAGTACTGATACACTGTCTATGATCTCATTTCTACCTATTTACGTAAATGAGCTATTAACGCTTGGAAACTTATCAATTATCAAATGTTTAAAAAGAAAATATATTTGAAGGCAAGGCCGTAGCCAGGGAGGGGTTTTGGGGGTTCAAACCCCCCGCGAAATTTTATGAACAAAATATATATGACTTTATTTATGGTTCAAACAATATTAAAATTAAGATACAAATACAAATTAGGATGCTGTGTTACCATAAAAAGCACTTCAGAGAGCTTCAAAAAGTCTTTAATATTTAGACATTTTCCAAGTCTTCGGCAGTTAGTGAGTTATTTTACCATGAATAAAACCACTTCAGAGAGCTTCTAGAACTGTTTATCATTTATATATTTTTTTTCTAGCTTCCAGCAATTGGGGGATGTGCCCACCAAACCCCTTCTAAAATTATTGGCTCGCTACGGCCTTGTTTGAAGGGTTCGTGTGTATACAATGATATTCAACTTTTGCACTTTCTTGTTGTATTAGAAACCATAAAAAATATTATTTATCACTTTAGAAGCCAACTTCTGCAAAGTCTGGTGTTATCATGGTTTTTAATTGAAAATGTTTTCAAATATATAATTATATAAATACATTATTCTGTTCTCTCATTGTGAGCTGTAATGATCATTAGCAATGACAACACATGTTTTGGTGGAAAGGAAAAAAGCCCCAAACAATGGTTGCACTATTTAAAAACGATCCAATGATATTCAGAATGGGATTATTATGATCAGCACATAAGTTTAACTTGCTGTGATCTTGGGAAATGAATTGTTGGGAAGGGGGTTAGAGGGGGAAGGCGTTCGACTTCCCTCCACTCCCCCCTTGTCAGGGGCGAGCTAATGAATAATTTCAAAGTAGTTTTAGAATAAACAAAACTCTAAGAGCAACAATGGTTTTTATGACAACATAACATTCTATATAAAAAATTAACAATTATATTATAGAACTAGGCATCGTATCGTAACATACATTAATAACCTTACTTAAATAGTTATTTAGTAATTAAATTATATTTTGTCTAATTAGAGATAGAATCGCGCGTTTTGTTTTGCATCAAAGAGTTTGCGGAGCTCTGGAATGACGTAACAATTATTATTTCCCGTTCTTGTTTTTTTCCCCCCCATTCATCTTAACTGTTGATGAGCAGCTGTTGCAGATGAGCTGTTTCACGGTACAGTCAACTCACGCCATAGTGGACTAACAACCACCTCGCTGTTACAGATTAAATGTAAACAAAAGTAATTATTTCAGCTACCCCCTAAATTCACCCTGTGATAAAACTAAAGTTCTCTTGAACTTGAGTTTTTTCACTAGTGACTTAATAGTTCATTTTGTACACTACGTTAACCCTGAAAGGTGAAGTCTTACCTTAACGTATTACACTATGGCTCTATTTTATAAGCTGCACCATAGTGGAACCAGGCAAGGTAGGCTTGCTACCTTTCAGGGTGAATAAATTGTACGTACTGTGGACAGGTAGTGCCCAATAAAGTTCGTACATAAATAGATGAGTCAAAAAGTCCGCCAGTGAGGGAGTTATCTAGTGAGTCAGTAAGAGCATCAATCAATCATTGAGTCAGTGATTCAGCCAGTGAGTGAGTGAGTGAGTGAGTCAGCCAGTTAGTGAGTCAACCAGTGAGTTAGTAAATGAGTCAACCAGTAAGTGAGTCAACTAGTGAGTCAGCCAGTTCTTTAGTGAGTCAGCCAGTTCTTTAGTGAGTCAACCAGTTAGTTAGTGAGTCAACAAGTAAGTTGGTTAGTGAGTCATCCAGTTAGTTAATATGTCGTTAAGTGAGTCAGTCAACCAGTCAGTTAGTGATTCAGTCAACCAGTTAGTTAATGAGTCAGTCAGTGAGACCGCCAGTTAGTGAGTCAGTCAATCTGTGAGTCAAATAGTCAGTGAGTGAGTGAGTCAGTCAGTCAGTCATGCAGCCAGTTAGTGAGTAAGTCAACCAGTTAGTAAGTTAGTCAGTCAGTGAGTGAGTGACCAGTCAGCCAGTCAGTAATTGAGCAAGCTACTGAGGACTGTGCAATGTCCAGATGATTGACTCCTGGTCCAGTTTTTGTTGCCCAGACAGTACTTGTAATTGCTCACATTAGGCCTACACTCGCGATAATTCGTCAGACGCCAGTCTTGAGTCCCGCGCGGTCCCACGGCTAAAACAACCTTTCCACAGGAACTCCACCAGCCACAACACCGGAGCCCAATGGACAATAAGTTGTGAAAACCTGCATTCAATAGATTGATTATTTTCTGTAACAAAGAATGACAGAGGCGAATCGTACAACAATAGAACTATTGTCACGGTCTGATCGGCTACGAGGGTGTTCAAATGCGGCAAAACCCGTCTAATGGAGAGAACGTGAACCAACTAGAAAAATAACTAAGGTATTTCTAATTATTATTAATTTTTGTCTAAATTAATTATGTAGAAGAAATAGTCAACATACAATGATGAAAAAGCTAAACAATCCCTGTTCGTTCTTCGCATAGCCATTGTTCTATGTTACAAATATTTTATTCGCGATTATATAACGTGAGAAGTTGGGGTGGAACCAAGAAAGACAGGGGACATTGCCCCCCCTTCCCCCATGGAATACATTTGCCCCCTTTAGATTTAATGCTAATTGCCTCTCCTTCCCCCTTCCACATATACAAATAAAGTCCCGCCGCAAAATAAATGCAAGGTAGCTCTTGTGTTGATGTTGCCAGCCGGGATTGAACCCCGACCCTCTACTACGGGTCACGCAACTTTGGTATTATCTCTGAAATAGCTGCATATTTGTTCCAAGCTACGAATTTATGGAATGGCGTTTTGAAAATTGTGTGTCACAGTTTCGCAAACAGGAACAAGAACGAGAGATTTTGTAAGTTTAAATCAGATTATAACAATATCTGACAGTTTCTACAATATATCTATGCGTCAGGTCATGTGGCTGATTAGGTCACTTTTAATATTCAATAGCTGCCCATAAAAATAAATTAGAAACAAAGTTAAATGTTTTCAAAGTTGACCGCAACAAAAGTTTGAATTTTCTGAAATATCCTTCATAGCGTACCATATCAGTTTATGATGACCTTCGGCTAAACAAACAAATCACCAAACAAGTTTAAATACACTTCTTTATCGTTGGTTGAGCCAAGGTCCCTTTGGCGCAGAGGATAGCGCGTTGGACTTCTAATCCAAAGGTCGTGGGTTCGATCCCCACAAGGGATGTAAATTTTAGTAAATGTTATTCGAATTGAACAACTACTTTTTGGTTTCGTATATTAGAAGAAAGGCAAACTACAACAGTTAATTAATACTGCATATATAGGATTAATTTTAATGTTTAAATTATGAATGATTTTGATGAATTACCGGGCCGACCATAGAATTTACAATCAACAAGACCAGTGGCGTGACTAGAAACCATTATAATATGGTGTAAGTTGGGAAATGGAAGGGACGTCTATATTTAACCCTAATCTTAATTCTAGCGAAGAAAATGTTAATATTTTTAGTATACATACTCACGACGCTTCGATACAGTTCGTCAATCAATTTAAGTAAAAAAAAAAACGCGTTTTTGATATTAGGGCAAAGCGAGTAATGATCTGGGGAGAGAGAATGGGGGGTTATTTGTTGAATTTAAAAGTTATGTGGTCCGATACCCAACCAAGACAAATTGAACCCAAGGTGGATGTTATAATTATTTTTTGAGAGCCTTAACTGTGTGCCCTTCTCATGAAGGTAGACAAACTTACCTTGCTTGGTTCCACTATGGCGCAGTTTAAGATAGAACCATAATGCATTGAGTCAAGGTAAGGAAGCTAAAGCGCCGGTTAAATTGACAGTAGGCCCTACACTATTACTATGATTATGCAGTCAAGTAGAAATAGTACATTTAAATTTGTATAAGTAATGAAACAGTTATATTGCATAGAGGGAAAACTATCAAGTCTCGCACCACCATGGTAATTATTGATGAAATATTTCTAAATGGTGTGTTATATTAAATAATACTAAGCTTTTTTATTTTCCACTAAACCACAATATCCGGGAAATTATACAGTTCAACTGATAAATTATAATGTTGTAATTTAATTTATTTATCCGAATAGTTAATCTTTGCATTGCCTTAACTGATGTCATTCTCTCAAAGATTCGGTTTATCTTATATAATGTGGAGGGGATGGCCAAGCATTTGACGTCACTCTATATAGTAATATATATTATTACAATTATGGACAGATAAAAATGGCAGCCAAAGTAAAGCTAGCTTTACATACGTATAAGGTACAATGGCATTTTTTTTTTGTTCCCACGCTTAGATAAGTGATAACTATCATTGCCGATTATGCCTCACGGCGAGCGCGCGGTGGAAGAATTGCTAAAGGCGGTGGGTGGAGCCTGGACCCAACTGCCACTGCTAGCGCTCCTGGCGGGTGTGTGCGCACTCAGTCTGAACACACAGCTCCTGGCATTTGTCACCCCGGACCACTGGTGCTACAATACAGGGGTTGCTGCCATACAGACGCAGCTGCCCCTATCACCGCAGGACGCCAAGAAATTTAGCCTACCTCCTGTTACCATTGGTGAGTCCCGGAGACACACAGGTACACCCCGTTTTCATAGGAAATCCAGTTAGTTGAAAACTGGATAATCATGTTGTCACAACGGTGGAAATAAAAATATTGCACCTTATTTAGGCCTTAATTCTTAGTATATTTAATTAATTGTGTTAAAATAAATAATACAGTTATTCATAAGGAAGTATTATTGGAAGCTTTAAATAACTTTTTAATTATTAAATAGAATAAAACCTATTTCTAGAAAGCCAAATTTTAGTGACGTTCAATCAATGTTGTTGGTTGAAAGTGGGCTTCCTATAGAAATAGAGGGTTATCTTACAAGCTGCACCATAGTGGAACCAAGTAAGGTAAGCTTGCGTATCATCTTTCAGGGTAAACAGAGTGTACCTCATACTAATGCCACTCACTATTTTGATCAACTTTATCATCTATCGACATACCATATAGGTGTGACACATTCCTTCGTCGATGAGAGAATTTGGCGTTGTGAAATGTGTAACGATGTTGATTTGGACCGCTCTCATTTATTTAAAGAATCATGGATGAAGGTATTTTTCTTTAAAGTATCGTATGTACATTATCTTTTTAAGACTTCATTCATGGAGAATCACGCGCTTTTCAAGAATAATCTAGAAGGATTGCACCATTAAAACTTATTTTTTATTTCAAAATTAAACTCCGTAGTATTTACCAAACAAGCAAGAGACGCCAGCTCCCTATACCCAATAGGAAGCTAGCCTTCAAGACACCTGTCGCAGGGACGCTTTCGATTTGTTGGTTTTGACACTGGTCACGAGAGGTCCAAGGGGCAAGGGGTATGTCATATATAAGCTGTGTGTGCGTATGAACACACAGAGTGCCGGCGACATAAACCTAGAGAACGTGTAATATCACGACAGTACATAATTTGTATTTCAAGTAAAATTGTATAAGAAGATATAATCACTCCAATAAATCGTGTGCAACATTAACAGTTGTATTTATTTAAGTAAAATATCGAAATAATTGGCGCTCGATCACGGGGCTATAATAACCAATTAACTCACAATCAATTCAAGAAAGTTGTAATTGGCTCCCAATCGCGGGACAATTATATCTCAATAACACCGTATCGTAATAATTGGCGCTCGATCACGGGGCTATAAAATAATACCAATTATATCTCAATAAAACCGTATCTCCATAAATGTAAACTATTCAATGTTTTTATTATGAACGTCTTCATTCAAAACAATGTATTTAAACTTCTTGTGCACTTTGTGCTACGTAATATTGACAATTAGTTAAGCGTAAATTAATATAAACCAGCCTTAGTTGCATTGGGAAGGAATCCATTTTAAAAGAGAGCTTAATTAATAGTCTACAACAGTGTGCTACATTTAGCATTAAATAAGACTTAAATTACGTATGTGTTTAAAACCTGAACAGCTAGTAAATTATGGTGGGGGGAAAAAAATGCCAGCATGAGTATTTAGATTAAATACATTGACTTTATTTCATACGCCTATTAGTCACTTCATAAAAATAATCAAGATCAGTAGGGGTCTAACTTTTCTTCTTTGCGGATGGCAGCCATATTTGTATATTATCTATTCTCCCTCTTTGTAAACCTTTAAACTTCAGCCGCGAGTCTGCTTATCGGCTCCTCCCTCACCTTCTCTACGAGTAAACAATGATATTGCTGAAAGGGGGGGAGTTGGGCGTCTGTTGCGTTTTGAATTTACAGCCAGTGTGAGAGGTATTGTTGATCTTGTCTCAGTGTTTTACAGCCAGTGTGAGAGGTATTGTTGATCTTGTCTCAGGTCTGTCCCTTTTGCAACAATGGGTGCCACAGAATGTCTCGGTGACTTACAGCCAGTGTGAGATGTATTGTTGATCTTGTTTCAGTGTTTTACAGCCAGTGTGAGAGGTATTGTTGATCTTGTCTCAGTGTTTTACAGCCAGTGTGAGAGGTATTGTTGATCTTGTCTCTACTTACAGCCAGTGTGAGAGGTATGATGGTGACCTAGTTGCGGCCTATATCAGCTGGACCGCCGCCAAGAGGCCTCCATTCATCAAGGACATCCAGGGGGTCTCCGCCCCTCGTAACCTATCTGTGAGAACCTGTGACCAGGGCTGGGTGTACAACTATACTAACTTCTATATCACCCTTACTACACAGGTAGGAACAGTGGTGAAACTAGGACAGGATACAGGGGTTATATTATGTTTATTTCTAAGTTAAAGTAATTGCATGAATTTGTAATATATTTTTTTAATACTCTCAGAAATATGTACAACTATGTTTGCTCACAAGGCAGCAATAGACCAATAAACAACACTGTAACGGTCGGGGGTTGGTGTTCGGGCTTGTGTGGAATCACAGAGGCCTTGGCAGTCCTTGTAAAGGAGGTGTTTATTTTACAAAGCTATGTGTGATGTTTGAAGAACAGAGTTCGATTAACAGAGGTGCAGGATGCGCGTTGTCGAGTTGTATTTCGACTCTGTTCGTTTGTCATAACTGGATACTGACCTAACCACGCAACCGATCAATTATCAGCAGTTCCTCAACTGCGGTTCACACACTAGTCCATCTTGTACTCTTATCAAGGGTTACAAGACAACTGCTATCACTGAGACTCGAACCCACGAGTCAATAAATCTAACATATAGAGACAATGTTAACCCGACGTCCTATACTTCACGGACACAGGTCACCGACGACCCCAAAAGTCTATAGACAAGAGTGTCACACGGCCGACAAGAGAGAGCCCCTCTCGACCTGTATTTAATAGAACTTTTACCCTAGTTTTTAGACATGTGCCAAGTAAGGGTTTTGCAATCGAAACACTTGAACAACGCAGCTATGACACACAATCATGTTTAGAACTCCTCTCACTAGATCCAACTCGAGTTGGTGAATTCTTTCATACATGATTTACTTTTATTACCACACTGTAACACTTAGCCTCTTACAATAATCTAAAATATACTAGATGATAAACAATTTTGTTATTATTTAAAAAATTTAAACATTGGGCTATATAAAATCTATACACATTAAATGTTACTGGACACTTTACAGATTTAATTTGAATAAGTATTTCACTATACAAAGTGTATGTATGTGTTTGTTTTATGTGTGCAACCCAAAATATCCTCAGTCGAACTGGGTCTGTGGAGATGCATGGAGGCCCCACTTTGTCCATCTAGCATTCTGGGTGGCTGCCGGGTTTGGGGCCCTCGGCTTCGGGATCATCGCTGAAAGGTCAGCCACAACGAACAATTCTTCAGGAACCTATTTATAAGATTCAACAAGTGTGAAAATTATGTTTCTCTAGTTCCTCATTAGCCAGGATTTGATTATGTAATAATCCAATTTGGTTTTATTTGGGTGGTTTCTAAACTTAGTTTAATTTCCTATGAAGTCTTATCTGACCTCTAGAAAAATTATTAGTTATACTTTTCACGTGTTCATATGTCAATTCATGTGATCTACAGCTGTCACTTTTGATAAATATAATCAATATCCAGGGATGGCTTAAGGTAAATTTTGATGCCAGGGGGATCTCTTTTTGGCACCCCCCTATACAAACCGGGGGATAGTAGGAAAATATGAAAATAATCCCCAAATCTAACATAAACTGGGCGCGATAAAAAAATAATCTGAAGGGAAACTCTACAAATTGTAATCATACTCCAAACATTTTACTTTGAGATTGTAAGAAAATTGTTGGGATTACAAATAAAATGATAAAAACATGTTTTGTAGAAAATATTTTCTTCTTTATTTTTTACCAAGCACTTTGATATAACAAATTGTTTACGAGATAATTGCTAAAAACAGTTTTAGGGTGCTATTTTTCCAACATGGCGGATGTAAAATAACTTTTTAAGAGTGGTTAGATTAGGTGATGAGTTAGAGGTTTGGGGATTATTTTTATATGATGTCCAGGTTATGTTTAGGCTAGGTAGGTGCTCTGCTTGGCGCCCATGTCAATATCTATAAAATAACAATGATAATACAGTGAAATGTTATCAATGTTGGCCACAAATAAGTTTATATTTTCTAGAAATGCCTTTTTCATGAAAATTTGACTGTACATTAAAGTTTTGTTATTTTCCCCGATACATGTTCATGCCAAAGGTTTGGCGAGAGTCTGGTGATCATAGTGGCGTTATCTACTACCCTTGCAGGTCAAGTCTTGACCCTCGCAACAACCAACTTTCTCTCTGTTATGTTGGCAAGAATAGTCGTGGGACTGCCTTACCTGGCCATACGATTCATTTCCATCTCACATGGTGAGTTTTGTAACCATAACATACAGATGTCGAGAATCAATACAAACACTTCGTAATGTATTAAAACAAAGTTTGTTTTAACTCCGCATTTTGATTATACACCTAGGTACTAATTACTTTGTGTTAGGGATGAGGAAGGTTGAATTTAGAGGAAATGTGCTCATATTTGCATGGAAGGAGAGTGTAAAACCATTTTGAAAAAACAAACCTCAGTACATCTGATCGGGATTCGAACCCCGATCTTCCTGTCATTGTCAGTCCAGTCTACTGCGAGTGTGACACCTTAGATCACCTGACCCCCGGAGCGGGTATTGTTTTTTACAGCTTGTATTTTTCAGTAGTTTGTCTAAGTGGGAAGGTGACAATATAGAATTGATAAACAAACATAGCCTCTTACTTTGATGGAGATGTCATATTCTCTCTGGGGCTGTTCAAAATACACCATAGAAGGTAATAAGGGGTGGTGAAGCCCCGATACCCGATCCTCAAATATTGAACTGACAAAAATGATATAATTTGCATCTTGAGTAGGTTTCTGAGATAAAGCCGTCTTGTTCCTTCTGTCGACAAATCTCCCACATTGATATTCTAGTGATGGGCATGTGCGAGTCAAGACACAGAGTGTGGCCCTTCATGGTCCTACTCTTCTCGCAGACAGTGACAGCTTTGATAGTGACAGCCACTATACTTGCCGTCAGCTCTTGGTGGTTCCTAGCACTGGGCAGTGCTGTAGTCTGCGCTGTGTGTCTGCTGGTGACTTGGAGGTCAGTACGTCACTATACTTGCTGTCAGATCTTGGTGGTTCCTGGCACTGGGCAGTGCTATAGTCTGCGCTGTGTCTGCTGGTGAATTGGAAACTAGTTTTTATCATTAATTTGTGCAGCTGTTAGTTCTTTCTAAGAGAAGGTAAGGTAATAATAGACACTAAAGATGATATCATAAAACAACAAAGTGGCCAACTTTGGAGTCTTAACGAAGAACTGAGTACATTTTCTTTATTTTGTGATATTCAAACTTCCCCTACTCAGATTCCTCCCTCTCTCCTGAAATGGGAACAAGCTTAAGCGCTGCTTGTTCTCCAGACTGTTTCTGGAGTCACCCTGGTGGCTGCTGAGTAGAGGCCGTCATGCAGAGTCCCAGACTGTGCTGTACAAAATGGCCGCCATCAACAGACGACAGCCCCCAGCCCTAGACGCAGACAACTTACAAAAACTTTCCGAGATTCTGCAGGTAGCACCAGGCGGCAGCACCATGCACTGCTGTTGTCAGGATAACATCCCGTTCAGCCTCTTGGAACCGAGGGTAGTCCCGAGGACTTTGTGTAGGAGACACACCGTTGTGCTCAACTTGGTCTGGTGAGTTGCGTCATCTCAACAAAAGGAACAACACCGCGCATCACTCTGTGATACGCTGAATTAACTAACCCCTTTATAAGGTGTCCCTCTCGTGTTAGAATGGCCTACTGATGATGGAGAGATTGAGGTTTGAACCCCGGTCGGGTCTACCGAGAAGGGTTTTCCCTAAATTGTTTCCCCACTCTCTTTCCATGCAAATGCAGGTAATTACCTCTAAAACGCTTCCTTCCTCGTCCCTAATCATCATATAAGAGTATAACCTGAACAGGTAGTAAGACACGGGGATAGAAAATAACCTTAAGTGCCACAGTTATTTCATAATTTTTGTTAGGTTGTACAACAAAAATCGCCAAACTGTCATTTAGGTAGCGATTGTTCAGATTGTTGTATTAGTTTTATCTGCGTACATTGTTCTATAACAGTGGGGAATTTTTCTTTCTAGTTAAATAATATACTCATACCCTATCTATCGGGTAATGCCAGAACTAGCACAAATCTAAAAAGCCGATTTTATCGACTTAACCACTTTTAAGTTTTAACGGTAGAAGATGGAGCCGGTCAGATCTGCTTGTGATACTTAAAAGGGTTAATAATGTTTACTGATTTCTGAAAAAAAAAAAA
>CABFWB010000339.1:148607-158868 GCA_902151455.1 Timema bartmani | reverse complement strand
GCAAGTGGGCAACTCTTGTTCTGTACATGGTACAGTATTGCGTTTGTTGTGGTCTTACAGGACCTAGGGCAAGTGGGCAACTCTTGTTCTGTACATGGTACAGTATTGCGTTTGTTGTGGTCTTACAGGACCTAGGGCAAGTGGGCAACTCTTGTTCTGTACATGGTACAGTATTGCGTTTGTTGTGGTCTTACAGGACCTAGGGCAAGTGGGCAACTCTTGTTCTGTACATGGTACAGTATTGCATTTGTTGTAGTCTTAGAAGACCTAGGTTTGCCGGGAAGTTTCTCAATCATAAGTAATTGTTAACTTTTCAGATGTTTGATGGAGATGAAGAACTTCTACAACCTGAAGGAACACGCCACGGAGTATGTTCAAACCATCATGGACTTGAGTGAGTTGTACAGATACCTCGCCTTCTATGAAGAGGACATCGAGAGGTAACTTTCCTGATAGGTTATTCTTCAAACATGTCCACAAGCAACTCCTGCCAATTAAAAACAATCTCGTAAATCATGTTCCAGCCAATACTCGGTGCAAAAGCGTCGATCAGATACCCTCGAGACCCTTAGTTTTGTACTGCGCAAGGTAGAGCCGAGATGCTACGAGTGTTCGAGCGTAAATATCCTGCGGGAGTTGGCAGAGGTCCAGCTGGATATGATGGGTCTGAACCTCCGGCGTCTCTATGCTGCGCAAGTGGCCGCCCCTTCCATGCGCTACAACGCAGAGATGCACTCGGATGTGGGTGCTCGTACCTGCTTCGAGCAGTTTGGAGATGGCATAAACCAAGAAGACCCACGGATAGAATCGGTCGATGACGACGCACTTCCTTACTCACTGGTCATCTAAACTTGGGTTAGGTATGAAAACATTTTCTTTCTGTTTATTGGTGAGAAGAAAATGTACTAAAATGTAATTATAAAATTATTAAAATCGATAATAGTTGAATATGCGTACAATTTTTTTATTTTGTTGAATGTTTTTGTTGTTAAATGGTATGATTACAGTGAAAGACAATTTTTTTAAATCTCAAATAAAAGTGAAATATTATTTTAGCCCCTGATGTTGGTATTAATAAAACGTTTGTAGTAGATCAAGAACGTACAGTTGAAAAAGATTACACAATAATAGTACAGTTTTTGTTTAGAACTTATGTGATCTAAGTATGACTCTAGGTTAAAACAAACAGCTCAGCAACAATCTCATTGGTATGCTAAACAAGAGGCTCTGGGTTTGATCCCCATGGCCAGACATAATTTTTAAAAAGGTATATTTTAATAATTAAATAGTGTAAAACATTCTTAAATGAATTTATAACAGTACAAGCACTTGTTCCCTTTTTTTTTTTTTTTAATCCCTTTTGGACCCAATATCTGTTGGGCCATCATCTATTTCCACCACCACAAAACAAGGTAAGACAATGAATCAATTGATAATGGATGTTGTAGAGGGTCAAGATATGCCCTAAATTTTACTTTATTGTTTATTTTTTATTGTGTCCCTAAATATTTCCTATCAATTTGATATTTAAATAAATAACATTAACGAACCAAGCAAATGCAAGCCTTATTTATTCAATGTACGGTACATATTTGTTTAGAACATTAGCATGAATAATTACGTGGATTATATGGTGACTAAAATACATATCAAACAAAGCGGAAAAGCAAATCCTCACTATGAAAAGTTTAATTAATTCCAATTAGACTTCCTATCATTTTCATCCAAGATCTTCCAATTGGGCGACTGAGTGCCGCGGACCAGCCAATTGAAGTCATCGACAAGATTCCAGTTGTTCCAATCTCTATTGAGGCCGGCTATCTCATATTGCTTATCCAGTCCCTCATAGTCCCAGTCAAATGGGGCAAAACGGAGATCTGTGCAATCCTCTATGATGGCCTTGCTAGTGACATGGAGGTAGAAGTCGCAACGCTCGCTGGTGTGAATCCTGACCTGCTGCGAGGCCAAGACAAACGTGGAGTTGCTGCAACTGTCCACAAAGATGGACGACGAGACAGGCCCGCACAACACGGTGCAGTTACTCAGAGAGATCATGTGTACGGTGGCCGACGCGCCAGCCAGTCTGACCGTACAGTTCTCAAGATGAGACAACATGACGTCTTGCTTGCATAGCTCGTCGGCGGTCAAGCTTAGAACCTCAGCAACACGATTGGAAAATCCGATAGTGTTCTCTTCATAATTATAACCTAACTTATCTCTAGAAGTTTCAGTTATCTTAACAGAATCAACGGTGTCCTCTGATTTCTTTAGCGAATCAAAATTCTTTTTGACAAGAAACCCTCTACTTTTGAATGCAAACTTCTTCTTTGGCAAAAGAAATTCTTCCAGATCCTTCAAACTTTGTTGCAAAGTTTGGACGGTCTCGTTGGCCCTCCGAATATCATACCCACGAATGAACATCTTGGACGAGGCCACAAACTGTTGCAGAGTCAGGATATCTTTGTTGACATTGTAGAAGTGATCAGGCAATAGAGATTTATCGATAGAACCAGACTTGGCCTTATTCAGAGCTTCTTCAATCTCTTGTCGTTTCTCCACAAACATTTCTGTGAAGTAGCTCATCTGCTCCGTTTCTGCGGCAGTTTCTTCCTTTTCTTTCTTCCTATTTCCTAGATCTCGCAAACGTTCTTCGTCGCGTTTTTGAAGTCTCGACTTAACACTTTCAAAGGGGTTTTCTTTACTTTCAGTTTCCATTTTGATTATCAGTCAAACCAGTCACTCAAAATGCTAAACACAAAAACTACACATAGAGAAACATTCCCAATATATATATTTAAAGAGCTAGGAAACTATTTAGTTGAAAACTAAAGTTAATTAATTTGTTTATTTAGTCTTTGTTTCGGAAACAAATTGTTCCCTCTTGGTTTCAAGTTCTTCTCTAGTCATACGATAAATTGGTTTGTTAACTTCTGACGCACCTTTCAGAACATCGAAAATTGCTTGGCGTTTCTTCGCAGCCTCGGATCTATTGAACTGGGGGCTTTCTGATGTATTCTGGACAAACAAACAGAGGGTTCAAGTTTAATGCCCTAAATGAGACAAAGATAAGACAAAAATAAATTAAAGACGAGACCCTCGAATCCTTAGGGATATTCAATATTTGGGGATTCAAGAAAATCAAATTTGAGATATAAAATGCATAAAACATTCTGTAAATTTTGAATTGGAATTTGTTTTAGAACTCTAGTCCACCTTATTGGTGGTGGAGTCCCAGCACAATTACAGGACAAACTAAACGAACAGACACCAGACCAGCAATTTAACACTTGAATGTATGATGTTATAAAGAGTATTAACATTTAGTTACCATCTCTACTTTCTATTATCCTTTTATATTCCTAATATTCATAACTTTATCAAGATTTGAAAGTGAAATGAAGACTCGAATTCGTAAAATAGTGGATTCAACCCAACTGTAATAAACAGTAATCTAACTGAAGGGAGATCTACAAGCTAAGCAATATTTGTTTCCTCATGTTTTATAAACAGTTCAGGCTTTCCTCATATTTACACTAACAGGATAATAATGAGGAAGTTAGATTTTAAAGGACATGTGAATGGGACTCAAACCCTGACCTTGTCATTGGCAGTAATATATCGCAAGAGTGATTCCTTGTGTCACCGTCAAAGCACGTAGAAAAACAAGTAGTCAACATTAGCTACCACAATCTAAGCTGCACGTTGGAGCTCACGCACATCAACGAAGCTCTTCTCATCGGGAGACAAGATCTTCATGAGGATGTAGCCGAAGCCACCAATTCCAACCGTCCAGATCACACCTTTCAGCAAGGCCATGTCTCAAGTGGTTGGTTGTCCACTAAGTTCCCTTTAGCTTGCCCTCTGATCGCCACACAGTCTCGTCAATTTGACGGTTATTGCTAGATCCCAGGGTCTCGCCAATCTTGTAGTAGCCTACACATCACATGTTCCATGTTATTTTACAGCTCGGGGACTTTAGACCCTAACACCACAGGGCCAATAGACCCTTACAGGCCCTGAACATCACAGGGCCACTAGACCCTACATGCCCTGAACACCACAGGGTCACTAAACCCTTAAAGGCCTTGAACACCACTGGGTCACTAGACCATTAAAAGACATGAACACCACAGGGTAATTATACCCCGAATGTCCCTGAACACCCTCAGAGCCACTAGACCCCGACTGTCCCTGAACACCCCAGAGCCACTAGACCCCGACTGTCCCTGAACACCCCAGAGCCACTTGACCCCGACTGTCCCTGAACACCCTAGAGCCACTAGACCCCGACTGTCCCTGAACACCCCAGAGCCACTATAACCTGTGATTCATGTTGACTAGATTACTCCTATAAGCTCTTTACTCCACTGTTACCCTGCCTACTACCAGAATAGCACAGTTCAGACAACTGATGACAGTTACACACACATTTAGCTTGCAACAAAGTTGTAAACATGTAAGTATCAGATTGGGGAGTGAGCGACCTCTGAATGTGTTCTTATGTCAGTTCCTGAGTGAACATTGAAAATTGTCACAAACAAGAAATGGCAATGGATAATTCAAGGTTCGTAATGCTGACTCTATTTAAAATTATAGCACATAAATTTACCTTCCAAAATGAAATTGAAGTTGTGGTGCGCGTAAAGACGAAAATCTGAAAAAAAAAAGAAAGAAATAGTTGCAGGCCAAATAAACAACCACCTACAACCTACAAACCCTATACAAACTATAGTTAGTACATAAGCTTGAACAATGGCTTTATTTACTCTCAATCACAAGTCAGGGACAACCATGGACTTTTTCTCATGAAGACGCTTGTCAACAAGAGGAGTGCTCTTGTCAACAAGAGGAGTGCTCTTGTCAACAAGAGGAGTGCTCTTGTCAACAAGAGGAGTGCTCATCAACAAGTGGTCCAGTGTTATGTTTCTGTTTGAGCCTTTTAATGATTACAACACTTGTTTAAGCTTGTTATTAGGTAAAGCCTCGTTTATTATGTAACAAGTCGGACCCAACATGTTGGGAGACAAGACACGTGGAAAAGTAAGCTGCGCTTATTGTCGCAAACTTGTTGGACCAACACCCTGGGTCCTCCGCAAACCAAAACATAAGAAACGGTAGGGGGTTCAAAGTTTTTTTGGGCTAGATGTCGAATTAAAGGTGCGTACATGGGAATAATGGATTACCTACATTTGCAAGGTGGATTTGATAACTTTGTACACATGTAACATCACAAAGAACAGAATGTATTTGATATAGCTTAAATCAATTAGTCTAACTGTATTAACCTTGTTCCAGTCCATTAGCACAAAATTATGCAAGCCCCGATTTTAAAAGTTAAACTAATATGAAAACAAAACACGTGCTTCACCAAGGCTAGAGACTGACTCGACTAGATAGCGCATGCGCAGAACCTTCCAACTCGGCCAACATGTTGGGTTGGTTGTTTATTATCTCCAACACAACTTGTTGGCTCTGACCGGCTCTCCTAACACCAACATGTTGGCCAACATCCCCGACAAGTTGGGAGTGCGATTATATTGTAACACAACTTGTTGGGATCGTGTTGGCCAACATGTTGTGATACAATATAACCGAGGCTTAGGATGAAGGTTTTTGTTTTAGATATTAATTTGACAATGAGATCAAAAAGTGAAGATTTAAATGATATTATAAAAGGTGTTTTTTACTTTTTAGCATGTTTTTTTAAAGTCTTTGATTTTTTGTAAAAAAAAATTTACTTTTTAGTTTCATTTTAAAAATTTAGTTAGGCCTACAAAAAACGCTGCCCTTATGGAAAAAAAAAACCATTAGCTAGAAACACAATATGCATGACACCAGTATATTGATAATAATAAAAGCAATACAGAAAAACAATGTAAAGATGCTCATACCGAGTGTGAGTGAACAATGTAAAGATACTCATACCGAGTGTGAGTGGACTACGGGAATATGTTAATTACAGGTTAGCTAAAAAGATAACGTGTGAAAAAGATTGGTGCAATTTTATTATACACAAGCGTATATCAAATGAAATTGCCAAGCAACAATCACAGCGCCTTTCATTGATTCACAAGCGTCTACAGGGTGTTTACCAAGTTGAAAAAACAAAAATTAGTGGCTTTTAAGTGACCTTTTTTTGACCACAAACTTCCTTGGGTAATCGGCTGAACATTATATACCAGTAATGCATACATATATAGGCATAATGCACTCACACGCAACATTAAACTTTAACTAGATGGCGAACTTTAACCTTGTCCTTGGTATAATGGTAAAAAAAATCAGGCAGCTTGCGGCTAAAGCATGGCAGGATGGGTAGTGGGGGGCTCGACATTTGACGCGTTCGTGTTGTTACGATGCAAGGAAAATTAAAAAATATATTTTCATGACTTTATGGTCAAAATATTGAGAATTCGTGACTTTTCAGGGATTTTCGTGACCTTTTTTCCGATTAGTAACTTTCTCATGACTTTAGTGACTCAATAGACACCCTGGTCTATCACTCGAGACTTCCGATCAACGTTCTCATTGCCTCAGTTTAATAATGAAAATATTTTGAACATCAGAATGGCATCAAGCTTCAGACTGACATCAGGCTAATTTATAACCTCACGCTATAACAATCAAACGCCAATAAATGAGGAATTTTTTTAAATCTCAAAGCCGTTTATATAAACAATATAATTATATTTTTTTTCATTTGGATTTTTATTTTCTACCTTCCAAATAAGTTATTAAAAAAAAAATTGAAAGACTCAAAATCATACACAAGTTTTAATTCAATTTTCCAAGTTAACTTTAAGCTTGAATTAAATAATTTTTATGGAAAAATGGTTGGACTAGCAATGTTAAAAATAACAAACCACAATATTTCTACCATGTTGAGTGTACAGAGTGTTTTTTTCTTTCTTTTTCAAAATGGTTTTCCACTCTCTCTACACACAAATGTGGGTACACTCCCTCTAAATGTACCCTTCCTGATCCCTAACTCATCAGTGATAAAAGAAACAACCTATGTAAGTGATCTGGGGGATAGTAAATGAATGCAATTTTTTTTCAACATAAGCTGTAAGTTACCAAACTTATTAATCATTAAGCCAACTACTTAGTTGAAGGTAGCTGCGTTATCTAATAATTCGTGATCTTAATAAATCACACATTTGTAGCCAACGATTTCCGCACGTCCATCAAAGACTGCCTTAAAATATGAGTGAAGAATGACCCTGGATTCCTTGATAGCTCAGTGGTTAGAGCATTGGCGTACTAAGCCAAAGGTCCCGAGTTTGATTCCCATGTCCAGGAGTCATTTTTCAATTTTCAGAAACTTATTAATGACGGTAGTACAAAACTAGCATTTAGATTCAAGACAGCCCAACATTTGTTAATATTAAATTATATAAACAATAAATTAATTTTTGAAAATAGAGTGATGTAAAAACACTTGGTTTTTAACACTATACATGGAATGCTTGTCAATTTAAAAAAAGTGAAACAAAGTAGGGGCCTACAGGCGATATGAAAATATCACTAAGATTGTCACAAGGATGTTGTGAAAAAACCAATATATATTTATAACCCACTTTTTTTTAAAATAAATGCCTAAACGTAGATAATTTTATACTATCATTAAAGTCAGAAAGAGAGCGAGAATCAATTAAAACTAGAATCAAATTTATTTCCATTATTTGTTAAGAGTTTAAACAAGTGAATCAAAACTCACTAAGTCAGAACCAAATTCTTTAGGCAATTTTTTTTAAACATGAAAATCAATAAATTGTCGTCATTATTATCATTATTATTAGCACTGCGTCTTACTACCCGTTCGGGTTATTCACACTTACGCTAATGTGCAATGGTAGGGTGATTGTGAGATGAAATGGAGTACCTACAGTTTAACGTGGGATCCGAACCACAGTGGAGGCCTGGCATTCCTCACATTCACAAGTTGTGATTAATACAAGTCTTGTCGGAGGTGAAGGAAGGGTTTTGGCAATCAGATAAATCTGTGTCAGGACCGAGGTTTGAACCCCGGACCCCCAGCACAGAAGTCCGACACATTATCCCTAAATCGCCAGGTCACCAAATCCTTTTAAGAAAAACTATCTTCAGTTCCCCCGACCAGGATTGAACCATGATCTCCCCGTCATCTGCAGTATATTATATTGCGAGAGTATCCTTAGACTATGGGGCCAATGAAGCGGGTTTGTAAGGAGTTCACTATAAGTTACTTTTTTATCTGGCCTAAATGAAAACACTCTTGCACAGCCACTAACAATTTAACATCTAGCAAACTCATACAAGACTCCATTAGAACTAAAATGAAAATATGATAAAAGATTTTAAAAGACACCCACCAGAAGTCGCCCACCTCAAGTAAAATCTTAAAATAAAGTAATTATATATTTTAAAGCTAATTAATGTATTTTAAACCTAGCTTAAGTTGACCTTCATTATGGTAATTACTTGGCTAACTTGATCCAACTTTGATAAGTTATAGCTCCTCTCCATTCACTAAAATATTAAAACCTCAGTTATTTTTTTTAGCACCACGTCTTACTATCCGTTCGGGTTGTACGCTTAAGTACTAATTACACTAATGGATTAGGAATTGGGAAGGTTGAATTTAGAGGAAGTGAACCCGCATTTGCGTGGAGGGAGAGTGGAAAACCATTTAGGAAAAAAACCTCAGTTCACCCGACCGAGATTCGAACCTCGATCTCCCCGTCCTCGGTGGTCTGACTCCACACGACTGGCGCGTTAGCCAACTACGCCACCGAGGCGGGTACAAAACCCCAATTAATATTCACATAATAAACTATTTGACTTTTGTAATAGGCTATAGGTATAGGATGACATATCTTGAGGGATCATGGATCAAACTACATGTTTGCCTGGTACGTTTACGTCTGGACTTAGATTTTGGTGACTTGTTTGAATGTTAAACAATAAGCCTACCTACATAAAATAATTTCAAATAAATATTATTAGTTATTATCATTAGATTCATTGTTTCCTTGTGAATATAATTAGTGTATTGACTTTTTAATGATTTTGCTATTTTATATAGGCCCTACCTATTAAAAAAGTGTCTTGTATGTAATAGTTTATGCGCACCAGTCCTGTGTTTATCTAGTTTGATGAGCATAGGATTAAATGTGTATTTAATTACCATAGCCGTGATCTATGTCCGACTTTGGCCAGCCTTGTGATGAGGTAAGCAAATTACAGGTTATGTTTGTTTACTAGATCAAGTCTTAAGTCTTACTCAGCCATGTGCTTGTTTCTCTTGACATAATTAAATAGCCTATATAATTTACCTACCGTACCTAAACGAATTAATCAAACAAAATATGAAATTCTAACTTATAAATGATGTGATGAAATCCGGGTCTTAAGGTTTAGGTATAGGTATACTATTAGGTCCTATCTTTTACGTTTCATTGATAGTAGTTTTAATGTGAAACAGTCATTAGGTAATTATAGTGTAATAGACCTAATTGAAAATCAGTGATAATCAAATGTGGAGAAACACTTTAAAGCTATAAGCTCAAGACTCTTTAGATAGCATGATGAACAACTCCTTATTAGTAGAAAACGCTTTAAAAACTAATACGCCCACTTACCTCTAGATGTGTTCAATTTATACCAGACACCATATGACACCATAAATAAAGCCGCTTCAGCTATGAACAAAGTTTTACCTACGCTTCGAATTAATTTAATATATTGTGGCTGCGGCTGTTTTCGCAGCATAGTGTTAAACATGAACAAATCGTTATGATAACCGTATCCAAGGAAACTTTAAACATTCTTGTATACTTTCAAGAACACAGCTGAGACGAGTTTACCATGATAAATGGTTGGCTGGTATGCACAATTGCACATACAAACGTTGATTTTCGGGTATCTTCGTAGATAGTCGGTAAACGTCACAGCTAAAAAAAATTAACTAACAAATGAGTGGTGGTAAATATGACGCATTTAATCATTCGCTTTTGCATTTAAATATGTTTTTGCTATGTTAAAAAGGTAAAGCAATCCACTGTGGTAAAATTAATCGAAATTCAAACAAAATCAATAATAAAATATAAGACTAAATATTTTGATAAAACCTAATATTATATCAAAATCCTGTTTATCTTAAGAGACTCAAACGATAGCAGTATTATAGTTAGGGAAGCATCCGCAGCAGCACGTAAGATATTACTGGCCTAGGTTTGTTGAAATAAATAGAGAATGCATAAGCATAACTCCGCCCCCC
>CABFWB010000339.1:88642-148580 GCA_902151455.1 Timema bartmani | reverse complement strand
CCCCCCCCCTCACAAACCTTTTAATCCGGCAGCCAGCTTTACGATCTTGATACTTTTCTCTATAGGTGCTATAATTTAAGCACATGTACACTAATATTTGGATATTTCATAAAAGTAATATCCTGGGGCTATGCTACAAAGCAACAAAAAATGCACTTTTAATTTAAACATACTTGGAAATAATTATTATTTGCTAAGTATTAATATTATTATCACTAAAAAAATATTATCATTCACTTTTAACAATACTTCCCTGAGGATTACAGTAGAATTGTATTTTCCATAATCAATTTTAAGGAAAAAAAATCTAGTAAATTCATTCTAGTTTTTCTTTTAACTCTTGGGGCAATTACAGGTCAAATAGAGCGTAAAATTTTATATTTAATGTTATTATATTCAGTTATTTATATTTATATAAATATGCCTCGCATATCTTGTACCTATCCTTGCATACTCCCTTTGCTTCAACAACATCGATTCATCGAGTCCATAATCATGTATGTTCTTTTATTCCTTAACGTTCTAAATTAATGTTTCTCTTTTTCACATATTTATCTACAACATTTACCCACATCTTACATGGCCTTGGCCTACTCCTTTCTTTTGATCCATACACTCTGCCTTCATATATTTGCTTCGTTACTCGATCCACACTGTGCCTCTCGACACGTCCAACCTGTTTATTATAAAAATCGGTGGATTGATTAATATTGTAGACCCAAACGCTAGTATCACAATTTGTTTACTAAGCAGCTGTTTAAAATGAAGGAAAATCAATTATAAATAATCTACAGAATCGCAAATAAAATATACGTGCTTATATGTATTTTTAATACATAAAAATAAACATTAAATGGCGTTACTCATGTTCAATGTCCCTTATTGACATTGCATGTTAAACTTAAATTATTATGCTTTCTTTTATTTGACCTTTGCCTGTGTCCTGGCTTATTGTCAGCTATAGGCCCTACATAACTGTCACTATACAAATTATCGCCTCCCTGTTTCTGTGGGCCTGAAGTGTCAGGATGGGGGAAGCGGCAATATATATATATGTGGGTTCATAATTAATGGATGGCTTAACTTTTAAGTGTTTATTATAACACTACTAACCACTACAAAATGATATTTAGGACAGGGTGGTTACATACATTTAATTTTAGGACTATGAGGCACAGATGTTAATATTAATTTACCGTGTATCATTAATTTGTGATAAATATTCTATTCAAAGAGGAAGGGAAGAGATGTCACCATATACCACATGTGTTGTTTTACAACAGTTTTACTCCTTTTGTCATTGAACTTAGGCAGCCAATGCGCCGTCCTCTGCCTCCTACTTTAGCTCCCAGGTATTAACTCTTATTGGCCAATTGTAGTCCCCCAACCACCAATAAATTAGCTTTCTACACCCTTGATTCCATAATTATATAACATTAAATTGAGGTTGTTATAATAAACATATCAATGATTATATATAAAAATAATATAGTGTGAAAGACTATCAAACCCAAGATGGAAAGTATGACTATTTTGAGTAAATTTAAGTCCTAGTGTTATAATAAACACTTCCACAGTCATTATTCGGGGCAAAGATTTCCACCCCTTTCAAGATCCACAATTTGTAGATAAAAATTATCACATTTTAAGTTTAAAATAATAATGTGCAACTCCCTTATGAAAAAGTTGGGGGTGTTAGGTGACCCGAAAATAGTTACTACGCCTAGTTTTTAGAATGTACTTCTGGACCTACTATTTTCTGAAATGAAAGTTTTGCCCTTAAATCCTCCCTTCTATGTTTACCGAATAAAGTAGTTTGGTATCAAACATTTCTTAATCTAAGTATTTGAATTGATATTAATATATAGTTTGTATTCATTCTAAATAGTACACCTGGAAAAGTTCAATCCATTATTATCAGCCAATTTTTATCAGCTCCAGAGTCTAGATAATGAAGCATATCATAAAGTCATGTTATAGACAAAGATTGAAATAGTAAAAAAGTTTTAGCAAAATAAAACAAATAGATTTAAAATGCAATAGTTTAATTAATAATTTGAATACATGAATTCCATTTTTTTTGTGACATATTTAATAATGAGAATCAATTAAAAACATATTGTTTAAAAATCAGCCGAAAATCTGTTTGAAATAGGTACAACAGCAAGTACCAATAAGCCGAATGTAGCCTTAGTTACCACCACGAAGGCGAAGAACCAGGTGAAGTGTAGATTCTTTCTGAATGTTGTAGTCTGAAAGTGTCCTTCCGTCCTCAAGCTGTTTGCCGGCAAAGATTAGTCTCTGTTGGTCTGGAGGTATTCCTTCCTTATCTTGAATTTTAGCTTTTACATTCTCGATTGTGTCAGACGCTTCTACCTCTAGTGTGATAGTTTTACCAGTGAGAGTCTTGACAAAGATTTGCATTCCTCCACGTAGACGCAACACAAGGTGAAGTGTAGATTCTTTCTGAATGTTGTAGTCTGAAAGTGTCCTTCCGTCCTCAAGCTGTTTGCCGGCAAAGATTAGTCTCTGTTGGTCTGGAGGTATTCCTTCCTTATCTTGAATTTTAGCTTTTACATTCTCGATTGTGTCAGACGCTTCTACCTCTAGTGTGATAGTTTTACCAGTGAGAGTCTTGACAAAGATTTGCATTCCTCCACGTAGACGCAACACAAGGTGAAGTGTAGATTCTTTCTGAATGTTGTAGTCTGAAAGTGTCCTTCCGTCCTCAAGCTGTTTGCCGGCAAAGATTAGTCTCTGTTGGTCTGGAGGTATTCCTTCCTTATCTTGAATTTTAGCTTTTACATTCTCGATTGTGTCAGACGCTTCTACCTCTAGTGTGATAGTTTTACCAGTGAGAGTCTTGACAAAGATTTGCATTCCTCCACGTAGACGCAACACAAGGTGAAGTGTAGATTCTTTCTGAATGTTGTAGTCTGAAAGTGTCCTTCCGTCCTCAAGCTGTTTGCCGGCAAAGATTAGTCTCTGTTGGTCTGGAGGTATTCCTTCCTTATCTTGAATTTTAGCTTTTACATTCTCGATTGTGTCAGACGCTTCTACCTCTAGTGTGATAGTTTTACCAGTGAGAGTCTTGACAAAGATTTGCATTCCTCCACGTAGACGCAACACAAGGTGAAGTGTAGATTCTTTCTGAATGTTGTAGTCTGAAAGTGTCCTTCCGTCCTCAAGCTGTTTGCCGGCAAAGATTAGTCTCTGTTGGTCTGGAGGTATTCCTTCCTTATCTTGAATTTTAGCTTTTACATTCTCGATTGTGTCAGACGCTTCTACCTCTAGTGTGATAGTTTTACCAGTGAGAGTCTTGACAAAGATTTGCATTCCTCCACGTAGACGCAACACAAGGTGAAGTGTGTTTTCTGGAAAAAAAATATAATAATAATAATAATAATAAAAAATAACCAACAATTAGAAAAGTACTTCTACGCACACGCATGCACATGCACACAAAGTTAATCTTTTAAGATCGTATGTACATTTTTAAGTTTAAAATTACACCTCCTAAATTTAGAATATGTTACCTGACACTACCATATTCTAAAGTAAAGCTACTCACGTTCAGAAATGCCACAGTTCCTATTCAATTAATTCAATACAGCCCTAATAAAAGCAAATATTACCATTATTTTAAAGACATGCAAAAAAGCATTCTCATTCACAAATTATTTTATACAAGTACGCCATAGAGCACCCATTCTGCCATTACCTGTAAGACATGAATAGGATTCAGCTAAGAGACATTAAAGCCATGTTAAAAATATAATTCAAGCCAAGACCATTTTCAATGAAAATTCACAAAAGCTTTAGGATAAGGGGGGAGGGATATTATGAGACCTTTCCTGGGTTAAAAAAAGAAGACACGGTACTGTAAGAAAAAATAGCTTTTAGGAAAGATAAGCACCATTGCCATTTGGGAGTATTGGACTGAATAATGTAATAGGTAGGGGTGTGAAGTCCACTTTTCACTTTTCAACTCAAATCAAAATTGAATATTTTCTTTCAGTCGTTTTATGCTTGAAAAAAAATGTTATATTGTGACTATTTATATTACTTTATGCACTAAAATTACTTGGAAATAGTTTTACTGCACAATTGTATACAATATGTCGTATTACTCTGAAAAATCAAGTTATTGTCACAACATGCAACTCTATTTATTAAGATTTTTCCCAAATTGGCCTAAATTTTAATTTGTAATGGACAAAACAGCTCAGGATGGCAATAAATGAATATAAATGGAGTATTTTAGTTGTCGGTATTTTTATTGGTGAAGCTTAGAACCTAGAATTTGTTTCGAAGTTTTGCACACCCCTAGATGCCAGGCCAATAAATAGAAAAAAAAAGAAGAAAAAAACCACCCCTAGTAATGGGTATCTTAGGGTTTCAATGTAATTCCTTGTCTATTTTGGGGATAATGTAATTCATACCCTTTATATGGGTAAGTTATTTTAGGCTAAAGTTCCCAGTTTTCCCCCCGAACAGGATAAATAACAACATATCAGCGTACAACCCCAACAGGTAATTGAATGTGGTGCTAAAAATCAAACAAAAAAACATGTCCCACCTTTCTGAATGTTGTAGTCCGATAGGGTGCGTCCGTCTTCCAGCTGCTTGCCAGCAAAGATGAGTCGCTGCTGGTCTGGGGGGATGCCCTCCTTGTCCTGAATCTTAGCCTTCACATTCTCGATAGTGTCGGACGCCTCCACCTCGAGGGTGATGGTCTTGCCCGTCAGGGTCTTCACGAAGATCTGCATCCTCACGAGTCTACAAACACAAGAACTCAACTAGAAATATGCGCGCTACAATATTATTGAGGGCAAAAAACTAGAAAATTTATATAAAATCTAATTATATATTGTGTAGCTGCAGAAAATAAACAAATATGCAGTGTGCATCAGATGTTACCAGGCAATCAATAACAATGTCAATTTGTTTAGGCTTGTTTTTTACAAATATTGCAACAATAATGCAGTTGGTTAGTCTTGGTAATACATATAGGCCCACATATAATACATTCACAACCTTAGTATACTTGGATGACAGCTCAAAAAGTTACTATAAATAATCCCTAATATATCCCTACGCCAGCAGCTGACAAATCTTATTTATCGTTATATTTAACTTAAAAAAAAACTACTATTCACATCACTTTCACATAAGGTCTAACAAATATAGCTTCAAAATGGTGACCGACGAATTTAAACCATACAATTGAATGTGACGGAAACTAGTTCTTTACAATGATGCACCCACACATTAGATAAAAATATTTCATTCGGTTAAATATTTCGAAATATCATAAAATAATCATAAAATAATTTATTATCTATTTAAAAAATGACGAATATTTTATCTTTTCCAAACAAATGTGATACCTGTATTAAAGGTAAGAATGTATGTGATGAATTACACATCATTGATAACATTCCAAAATGAAGAATAAGTACTTTTAATTATGTTTAAAATATTGTTTCAGATTAGGTAGAAGAAATGATTAAAAGTTATGAAACAGTCTAAGAAAACTTAAGTTTAGGTTATTTTTTATGTAAAATATAACATGTAACTAAAAAACTTAACATTTATAACAAAACAATGATCTTTTACAAGTGTTGGCAACCCAAAACCTAAACATATGATTATTGAACTGTCATTCAGGTAAAAACCTATCATGAACAGACGCTATATTAATTTTAGAATTTTTCATCAACTGAAGACACTTGAGGTAGGCCTAAAATGAGTTTTTTGGTGAGAAAGATATTTTGACCTATGAGGGATTAACAAAGAAGTGACCCGGCGGTTTAGGGGTAAGGTGTCAGACTTCTGTACTGGGGGTCCGGGGTTCAATCCTCGGTCTCGGCACAGATTTATCTGATTGCCAAACCCTTTCTTCACCTCTGACAAGACGTGTATTAATCACAACTTGTGAATGTGAGGAATGCCAGGCCTCCACCGTGGTTCGGATCCCACGTTAAACTGTAGGTCCTCCATTTCATCTCACAATCACTCTACCATTACACATTAGCGTAAGTGCGTATAACCCGAACGGGTAGTAAGACGCGGTGATAATAATAATAATAGTATCAGAGGAGAATGGAGAACATTACTGTCATATCAAGGACTTTATGGTTTGTATCTAGGCAGGCTGAGGGGGTGCAGTCATATGACATGTATGGGCAATGCTAGGTGTGTACACAAGATATTAGTTGGAAAACCTGAATATATAAGCGGCTGATCTTAAATAAAAAATTATGAATCTTTGAGTAGGCCTATACTCATTCATGTCTAGTATTCGACTGACCTCACTTTTGTATGACATCTGTATGGTAAAATGTCAGCAGACCAAATTTTGAGAGCTAAGAAAAATAAAATTAGTAAATATTCAAGAAAGTTAATTTATTATTAATTACATGACAATTAAAACCACAATTTTATATTGCATATGACAAGAGAGTGATTGTATATGTGAACCTTAAATATTATTTTTTTCACATCTTACTACCCATTTGGCCCTTGAATTCAAGCCCTATTCACAAATAATATTAGTCAGCTATTACTGATCTAGTGGAAATGAAAGACTATTGAATGAAATAACCTTAGTTCAGTTAAACTAATCAGTATATTTTCTCTTTCAGTCAAAAAGTAGTGTTATACATTTATTCAGTTTGAATTATCAGTAGAGAAATTATTGTTGAATTAACAATGTGAACGTTAACTTTGGTGGTCTTGAGGTAAAGTGCTAATCTCAAGACCTGATGTTAGTGCTTTCAAAATCAGCAAGGGTTGACAGATTTTCCTCGAGCGATAAAAATCCGTAGCACAATTTCTTTCCAAGGGAAGTAAAGCTGTCAGTCTCATGTCTAGTACGTGGCATTTAAAAGAACCCTGGGAGGTATGTGACAGTACGTTTCCTGGCAAAATTGGTAGGCCTTTTTCGCTCAAAGAAACTATCACATGCTGATAAAATCAGTCGGTTCAGAAAGTGTATGTTAAATACCTCAAATAAAAAAATGAAAAAATTAGAACCTTTTATTTGATACGAATGTTAGCGAAACTTATAAAAACAAAATGACATTCAATAAACATCCATATTTAGATACAGGTATAACAGAATTGATCATTGATCATGATTTGAAAGATAAAGCGAATAAAATTTTCACAAATTTTAAGAATGAGACTAATAAATTAGGTGTTAGAAAAGGTTTGGTGTTTGCTCCAATGAAATAAATATTTTAGTACAGATTTATTTTGGTTGTAAAGTTGTATGCCTACATATTTTATTGTTCATGAACATCTGTGAAAATCTGTGATTGCTGTTTTTATCACACTAGATAATATGTCCATCAGATATCTAAAACTATTTAGCTAGGCTAAAGTTTTATGCATTTCTCTATGCAAATTCCACTGTCCAGCCCACCATCTTTAAGATTTTATTTGGGCTATATCCGAATAGTCTACTTCACGCGCCGTCGACCCTTGACGCTCACTCGATAATTGCATTGGCAATCACGTGATCGAGTGAACAACCGTCCGAATAGTCACGAAGTGAGCCGCTGCACCCTGCACAAGCCCTTGAGACCAAGTGTGACTGCAAGTTACCCTTGACACGCCGTCGATGCGGAGTATGACTGGCAACTGTTTAATTTTTCGTCTGCTAGAGTAATGTGATCTGTGATGTGTAATCTGCTATCTATGATAAAGTATTTTAACTATACCGGTACTGCTCATGTTGTAATGTTTTTTGTGTTGTGTTGGAAATGTCTAGTGAAAAGAAGTGGGTTTGGATATTAAAACGTTGTATTCGTTTTCATTCCCTGATTATAGATGGCGTTTAAAATAGTTTCTAAGATCACGGGTAGGAAGCAGCACTGCAGACTCAAGGGCGTGTAAAGGGTAATTGCCGTTTGAAAAGTCTGTTGCAGTTTTCGATCTCAAGTGGGTGTAAAGTGTAATTTTATCGAGTCTGCATGAAGTCTGCGTCAAGTCAAGTGTACTTGACTATTCGGATACGGCCCATGTCTACACTCTACAAAAATGGTAAACCTGATAGACCTACTGCTACTCATTTAATAAAATTCACTTTATTCAAGCAGTAATCATTACTATCAAAATTAAAAATTTACACAATAAACTAAAAAGCTATCTCGGTAGTCAAATATATGTGAATACAAATCTTGAAAAATAGAGGAGTAACATTTTAAATAATAATGTTCCGTTTAAGATTCATTTTGCGCATTTCTATTTCTATTTAAAAAAATTTAGCGTCCAAATGAGCCAACACCTAAATGGTATGAGGTAAAATTAAATTAGTAGGTTAAAACTTAATGGGCACACCTAATTAAATTAAAGTAGGAAATTCTGATTAAAAAGAGTGTAAATTAAAAAAACACATAGTATATTATTTCCACAAACACAAAACTGTAATCATCATTTTTTTAAACTAAATAATGTATTCCACTTAGCCTACCTTTAGAGCAGCTATACAATGAAATTCTTCCAGAACAACTCAGTTTAGCTAGTATTCCTCTTTATGTTGATGATAAAAGGTTTAATTTTTCGTTTGTCCTTTCAGGTCTTATTAAATGAACAAAGTGATGAAACAAGAATATTGAAATTTCCTTTTCACTTGGAATTAATATTTATGACGTAGCCAAAGAGACCATAGATATCTAATATAGCAGTGATGACGGATGACAAATCAAAAGACGTTTAACTAAAGGATAAAAGATAGATAGTAAATTAAATCAATAGATTCTAGACAAGTATCCAATTTAAAGAGCTGGAACAAGTTTTATAGCCTTGAAATAACCTTAATAATTTCCAATCACCAATATAACCACATGTATATGGTAAAAGTAATTTGTTTAAAAAAAAAGTTAAATGCATATAACTTAAACTGGTAGGGAGACTCAGTGACAAAAAAATAAATAAATTATTCTTCTATATTGACAATTTCCATGGTCTTGGATAAAAGTGAAATACAGTTAAAAAGGTTGCATCCCCTTTTAAGACTCTCCACCATTTAAATAATGTTTAATATTGGCACCTAAATACTACGAAACTGTTTTCGGACTTATTTTAAATGTATCACACGTTTGACCTCGGCTCTTGCGGTGCGAGATCTCTTCTCATCGGGACTACTAGGTAGGCCTTCTACTGAGAGCTGGATATTTGAAGGAAAACTATGCTATCGTGGACTTGACATTGTGTGAATAATTCAGAAGGGGAAGGGGTGGGGGCAGTAAACCAGTTGTTGTCACCAAAGCTGTCTTGTTCCTTCCAAAATGTGGTCACTAGGGGGTACAGTTCACTAATTTCACCTGCTTCTAGAATGGTTCGATACTCTTAAATCTTAGACATAAAAATAATTAAATCAAACAAGGTAATGCCACATTGGCTGCACAGCTGGAATTGCTGTATCACTTGTAACCGAAGGCCTACTCAGGGGCGAGTGAGGTCCTCGCAATTCTCTATGGTGTTATCCTGGGCTTCCGATGAAGCTTTCTCCTTGTCGTCGTGGATTGACGCTAATCCTTCAGACATTTTTTGTCAGAGCATACACACTAACCCGGAAGTCCAACTTTCTACAGGTTGTTATGTGTACTCTCACCAATTTTGCGCAATTAAACTAAGTTGTCGATGACAGATAACAGTATGATTATATGGATATTTTATAAACACAAACAACATCAAAATACCCGCCTCGGTGGCGTAGTTAGCTAATGTACTAGTCGTATTGAGCTCGACTGCCGAGAACGGGGAGATCGAGGTTCGAATCTAGGTCAGGTGAATTGGGGGTGGTTTTCCCTAAATGGTTTTCCACTCTCCCTCCACGCAAATGCGGGTTCACTTCCTTTATATTCAACCTTCCCAATTCCTAACCCATTAGCGTAATTAATACTTAAGCGTATAACCTGAACCGGTAGTAAGACGCAAATAATTTTAAAAACTGACATCTAAGGATTGAGTTCATATTCAGCTTATACATCCAGAGTCACTGCAGGGCCGTCACGAGCATAATTTTGAGCCCGAGCGAACCTTGACTAAACGCCCCCTCCTCTTTAACGTCCTATAAACTTTAAAGGAACTCATTACAAGATTAATGAATTTCTTATGTTCACACCCATTGCTTTTCTTAATTATTGCTAATTTGATTTTTCTTAAAGTTTTAATTTTTTTCCCCATATATATTTAATTCTGTAGTCATAGTGAACATTGAAAGCCTATTGTATTTTAATTTTTGTAAAAAGTTCAGGATAAAATTTATAGAATTAAATTAAGACTCTTGACTTTTAACATTTTTCTAAAAAATTTTTTTGCTCTAATATTTGAGACTTGGGACTTAGCAGAATATGTTTATTTGACAGAAGCTTAGAAAGATTAAGATGATTTGCAAATTCTGAGTAATGTGAATGTAGTTTTAATTGACTAATATAATTTGAAATGTAGATGACTTAAATACACCAATATTTTAATAAAGTCAGTTGATAAAAACTCTAGATGTAATATTTGGCAACAATGCATCAATGGGAGAGACGAGTATTTCACTCACATTAAGTTTTTTTTAATCAACTTTTGTCTCCATAGTCCATCCAACTGTGCTTAGGTCAGATCACTGATGGCTGTTTTCGAAAATTCTTGCAACATTTTAATTTATAATTTAGATGCATGAACCTAGACTAATATCTTGGTCTAAAAAAGGGGGTACTTTCTCCCATTAATACTCTACATTGTTCTATTGCTAGGCCATGCATGAACATTTTATTTTTTGCTAAAAGTAAAATAATATGACAAGATAATGTTTTTACCCTCTCTTTATTATCTTATTATTATTATCACCGTGTCTTACTACCCGTTCGGGTTATACGCACTTACGCTAATGTGTAATGGTAGGGTGATTGTGAGATGAAATGGAGGACCTACAGTTTAACGTGGGATCCGAACCACGATGGAGGCCTAGCATTCCACACATTCACAAGTTGTGATTAATACACATTTTGTCATAGGTGAAGGAAGGGTTTGGCAATAAGATAAATCTGTACAGGGACTGAGGATTTAACCACAGACTCTCAGCACAGAAGTCCGACACCTTACCCATAGACCGCCAGGTCACCCTTTGCCCTCTCTTCCTCCACAGAAATGGTGGTACTTTTATTTTAAAATTCTTTCTTCCTCATTCATGTACCAATACTGTTGATCAAGATTTGAACCAACCACAGTCCAGTCTAATACAAACATGTTACTGGAAACTTGCATGTCCAAAAAGTTTATCATTGGTGAAATGTGGATTTTCTTTTTTCCAGTAACAAATTGACGGACGGGAGGGGCTGGGTGTTGTCTGTTCTAGATTCACGTTAGTTTATAAGTCTTGTGCTGATATAATCCCTCGGTTCAAAAAGTTTCAGTCAAAAAAAATCAACTAAGTATTTCTACTTATATACTTATGTAACAAAAGAAGCAACAAAAAAATGATCTCAAGAGACAGTACATGCAAAAAAATGATAAGGTTTTGTGATAAAATAAAATCAAGACCGTTACAAATTGTAATATATATATATTTTAATTCGATATTTGAATGTCTCCAGCCAAACAAACAAAATATATACTATGTATATGCAGGCACACAGTTTTCACTTATAAATACTTTTAAACATACAATAGTTATTTTTTTTATGTACAAATTTCTTTGGAACAATTTCATCGACTTGGTGGGTTGGACGACTAACATTTGTATTTGATTCGTTTATGTTGGGAGACAGTGGCCATTTATTGATTTACATTTTTAATATTCACAATTCAACATTTCGATGTATGAATACTTTACATGGAACCTTTTTGTAACATCACTGTAAAATGGTGACAATTTTGATGAAGCAACATTATGAATGAATGTCATATCACTTTTCATTAGAAAAAATACAAATTTTGGTGAAACCAAATAAGAAATTTTTTTCTGTTAAAACTATCTCGCTGGTTTTATTTTCAATAAACACTTGAACAAATGTTACAATGAGTGCACAACTATTATTTAAATATACCTTGGCTAATAAAAATTGTTCAATATAATTATAAAATTCTATATTGTGATAACGTTGGTAAAATTTAAATTTCAGATTCTCTTATGGACAACTGTAACAATATTCGTAATAGAACTAAAGCAGTTCGTCCTATCGATACTAATTAGGATTAACAATTAAAAGAGAATAAGTAAAAGTATGAAATCTAGTTAACTTACTGCTTCACAAACTTAAGAAAGCAGGATTTCGTTCAGGTACTTATATACGTGTTCTGATACAAAGTAAGGAGTTTACTATATCTAATGGTAAAGAAACTGCCCAAAACTGTTGGTTACTTTATTTTAAAAGTGATATGACTGGCAAGCTTGAGTGGTTACAGCTTCTAAAGGCTGTCTGCAAGAACGACAAGTGGACTTGATGTGCTTGTTAGGACGACTGTGCGAAAGAAATTACGTCATATGAAAAGTGAAAAATGAGACCAGTCTTGAGCGGGCTTCTGCCTCAATTTTCTTATTCGATCTTTAAGGATGTCAAGTAAAGACTATCGATATGTTTTTGTTTGGTAAAAATGACGCGTTTGCAAGCAAATCAACGCTCCTCACTTCTCATTCACCCTTCACTTTTACTCATTTCGTTTTTGCATACAACCTAAGCTCTTAGAGGGAAGGTTGGAATTTGACACTCTACGACTCCAATCTATAGTCAAATATTTGTGCGGCTCCTTAAAATTCACCCTATTTGTCCTGGTGGTTGTTGAGCAGCATAATTTGGCTTCAACATTCAACTCTAACGCTGGCATCACATCGACAGCAGAATTAGTAACACGAGACATCCAACAACTCAATTATACCGTCTATCTAAAAGAGCCGATTGACTCGACTCTGCAACAATTAGGCCACAACATTAGACTACAGCTATGTACATATATTATTAGTGTCCGACAAAAATTAATCTCTTTGGTAACATTCTAACTGAATTACATGTTCCGATTTAACTCTATTCCAACAAAAACCCGCCATAACCTATAAATTGAACTTAGGCGTGTTCTTTCATTTGAACATGTAATGTGGTATGTACAGTAATGTGTGTACAAAACAGGCCAACATTTCATACACATGCTATTACACAACTATAAAAATAGGTTTTTTCCCTTACAAAAATTTCATCTGAATAATTTCGACATTAACTCGAAAAATAATACAGTTGTTCATAAACCTTTTTTTTTACAAAAGTAAACTTTTGTATTCCTCTTTAGTATAAATGTGGGCCTCAATAAACTACTTGTGTTCCTAAATGAAACATTGAACTGTGTGTAGCTCCCTTGATACGGTGGGTGGAATCAAACGTGTCTCTAGTTTTAAACTAATAACAAAACATATTAATTAAATAAAGTATAGTGCTACACACAGTTAATAGAGCGAAAAATAATTAACTCTTGGGTCTTGATCTCTAAAACAAAGATGGAGGCAGTTTCAGACCCACAATACAATTTTTTTTGTGGCCCTGACAGTATTTAACAGATCATTATTTACCAGAAAAAAAACCAACAGTGTAATTGACTCACAAAACATTTTTTTTTAAAAGAAATTATGCTCATTTTAATTAACTAGATAAGAGGAATGATAGTTCCAGCTGTTAAATATTGTTTTATTTTTTATTTCCAGTACGGCCCGCCCTTAAATGGTCCAACTATTTAAATGGCCCTCAGAATAAAAGGCTTTTCCACCCCGGTTCTAAGTCCCCAAGACCGAGTTAGAGCCGTATTGGCTCGGGAAAGGCGTACTCATAGCCTCTGAGCATCTTTAATATGCATGGAAACAACCAAAGAGAGATTTTCTCTCGATTTGATCCATAACATGAGTTTATAAACCAAAGTAGCACAAAGAGTTTATTTAGCTAAACACTTAACGAACATCAAACAACACCAATCTTATCAAAATTATCGATTTAAATACACAAACATTAAAAATGGTTGTAAATGGAAAGATGAAATATTGATCTAACTGAAAAATGCTATCAGTGAGAGAAATATATACATTTTGTATACATTACTAGGCAGAAAATAAAGATAGTGAAGTTTTGAAAAAGTATGCAACTCAAAATAGTTTGTATTGCTCCTTTAAATTGATAATGATGTTGAGTATGGTGTTTAAGAAAGGTAAACTACAAAACTAAATTATTGGAAAATCTACAAGGTTTGCGGGTTAAGAATGTACCAACTCAAAACAAGTTATACAATATAAAAAAACATAAATTTGATAATGAAGACTTTGTTAAAGCTTTACACATAAATTAATAATTCTACCTATGGGTGTTTATTTTAATGTATTCAAGTTAGCAATGAAAAATCTCATCAACAAAATTACCACAGAAACAAAGTGTTTAATAACATTACAATCAATGCTATGCAAGCAGTCAAATTTTTCAAAAGTTAATTGATTCCATAAATGATCAAATTCAAACCGAGCTTATAAAATTCATCATTCATTGACTCATCATTCTTAGCTGCGAGTCAACAGTAGTTTGTCAGAAGAACAGTGACTCATCATTCTTAGCTGCGAGTCAACAGGTGTTTCATTTCTACTGTGGGTAGTGGAAAGTCACCACTTTGTCGGTTGTTAAAACTAACAGTAATTGTGTAAACCGAGTTTTAGGCCTATGGGTTACTTCGTGGTCTACGTTACCACAATGTGGGGGTAGTAATAATAACAATAGTGACAGGACAGGACTGAGCATGTGTCCAATGTAGAAGCTACAGTTTAATAACAGGCTTACCAATTGACATTCAAAAGGTGTACCATTATAAACATTAGAGGTGCTTCTAAAATTTTTAGTTGGATAAAAAGTGCATGAATAATAGCTTTGACACATTTTGATTATTCCCCCCCCCCTCCGCCCCAATAGTGCATTATTGAATGTAAATAATTTGAACTTCTGTCTATTGTTGAGAAATTTTTGGCTCATTGGGGAGAGGAAACAGCCCCCCCCCTACCCCCCCTCGACAAACACAGTGTGGTAATAATGTGACACAGACTGAACCTCCAATCAAAAGGGGCTTAGCAACTCCACATCTACTCGTGGTGACACCTCGAGTGTTCCCTATTCAGAATTTGTAGTTTACCTCTTTTTGCAAAGACCTGTGGGAGATTATAGTTTTGTACTTTGTGTAAATTTAATCAAATATTGACATACGGCTTTGAAACCTGGACATGGACGGAGAGAGATTCAAGTAGATTGCAGGAAGCAGAGATTGCGGTTCCTGAGAGGCGTTGAGATTGTAACAAGAAGATACAGGATAAGGAACAAAATAATTAGGGATGGTTTAAAAGATATACCATTAGAAGAGACACTGAAGAGAAAAAGGTTGCTGTGGTTAGGTCATGTGATGAGAACGGAGAAGGACAGAATGCCTAAGAAGGACTTACAGAACAAAGAGAAGGGTAGAAGAACTATTGGAAGACCTTGGACAAGATGGATGGACCAAGCGCAGAAAGACATGGAAGCTAAAGGAGCGGTCTGGAGACAAGTGCCAAAGGGAAAAGTTAGGGAACTCGACAGGAATGGAAGAGGTTGTGTCAGAAGGAGAAGTTTGGAAAGATCGACAGGAATGGAAGAGGTTGTGTCAGAGGGAGAAGTTAGGGAGATTGACAGGAATGGAAGAGGTTGTGTCAGAGGGAGAAGTTAGGGAGATTGACAGGAATGGAAGAGGTTGTGTCAGAGGGAGAAGTTAGGGAGATTGACAGGAATGGAAGAGGTTGTGTCAGAGGGAGAAGTTTGGGAGATTGACAGGAATGGAAGAGGTTGTGTCAGAGGGAGAAGTTTGGAAAGATCGACAGGAATGGAAGAAAATGTGCCGGACGACACGCAAAGGCAGAAACATCGGATGATCATGAGGAAGATGACGAATAATGTTTTTGATTAAGATTGAGTAGGTTTTTTAAAGTTTTTTTTTTCAATAAGCAATCAGAATGGAACTTGAATTTAAAAGTTTTGACTGGTTTGAATCAGATCATTGGATTCACATGGCTCTAGTTATATTTAAAATAACAAAATCATATCAAAGTTTTCGTTAGGACATAAAAGAAACACCATTCAGGCCAATCCCACCAAATCTGTGTATCATATACTAATAATGACGGTATCAAATATATAACAGTTTTCTAATCACTGACATTATTGGACGAATGTTTTGACATGAACATTTATTTAAACACGAGTACAGTACATGCAAATTAAATTGAGAGTGAATGCGAACAAGACCTGACTCAAAAGGTGTGTGTCGGTGTTGAGTAGTTTTATTCACCCTGCGCACTCAACACGCACTCCATTTTCAATCACTACAAACTTGGAAGTGTTTGTTTACATCAATTCTCAACTTATATGAGCTTCATTTTAACATATGATGGATATATATCAAAGCTGCCTGAGCTTATCGAGCTATCGAATTGGCGGCCCAATGCAACGCTGAATGTATGGAATGCATGCCTTTAGTCAGTTTTTTTGAAATTTTGATTTGAAATCTTGTGATTAGGACAATAGATTTCATCGCTAATTGAAATATAAATAATAAAATGAAATTAATCAGCATGTTTTACCCTCACACTGCTGATTTTCCTTCATTCAATAAATTTATCAAACTATAAAGTAGATTATAGAAAGAACAAACATCCATGAAAATAAAATAGGAACAAATCAACAAAATTAAAAGTAGTTTTTTCCTCTCGTTTTTCAAAAACTTTTCTTGCTATAAAATATAATCTAATGTATAAAATAATTGTTCCAATGATCAAAAGTACAATTTTGTATCTATAAAAGCATGCATATTCCATTTATTTGTCCTATCATTGTATTGTATAAAAACTACCATAGTTAACACGTATGTTATTTACATAAGCCAGCAACATTGCTGTACACATGTTTCTATAATTTCTCACTCCCCGTGATCTAGTATTAACTTCTACCTCCATCTTCCAGGCTCAACTGTGACCAGCATACTAATACTAAACGGTGGCAAATCACCAATAAAACTAACCACGATATAAAGACTGTTCAGTCTAATTTCTCAGTTAATAAGAGTCGCTACTAGTGATGGGCCACAAGTGGGCAATGAACAAGTAGCTCTCGATTTGTGAGAATATTAACGCCACCATTACATGCTATGTCATCATGGCTTCGACGGAATATGCTTTGTCTCTTCCAGGAAAACCTCGTTTCGCTCTCTGGGGTACACTTCGTTAAATTGGGAGAAGGGCAAAGAAAGAGGGATAGAAACACATAAAAATGATAGGACACTTAGATATGAACATGTAAAAGGGCACGAGTCTTTCTAACTGTCATCACACTCCTCCCTGATGAGTTCTGAAACTTAGGTCCGGATATTGGGTGGTACCAAAGATTTTCTTTAAGAGCCAATCATTACCTCTTTGTCCAATGGCAGCAATGTAAAGTGTGAAGTGTGTTTTGCTTTTTACTGTAAAAGCCATATTGTGTTCGTACCCTTTTATATGTTTCTATTCACCTTTCCTGTACCTTCTTCTAAATATAATAAAATTACCTCATAAAATGAAAAGAGGTTTTCCTTATAGAGATGTATATTATTTGAATTGCAACACTTTGCGATGTCGACTGGCGAAAGATAGTGCTTTCCTTGTAATTATTTTGAGAGTTAATATTCCAATATCATAAATGATTGAAGTGACCCCATTTGACAGTAATTTAAATATATAAACACCCATATAACATAAGTGTACAAATCAGAAATGTGTAACTTAGAGAAGCACTTTTGACATTGTTCAATACCTATGAGCTTTTAATCTTCCACTTTATATCTCATTGCACCCAGCACATGACCTCAGCCAGACGAACTGTGCCTTGCAGGTGGGGACAAGATGTAACTGATCGCGGGGTTGTGCCTAAACTTGCACGATCCCTTACTGCAACACACGACCTCAGTCAGACAAACTGTGCCTTGCAGGTGGGGACAGGATGTCGTTGATCGCGGAGTTGTGCCTAAACTTGAACGATCTCTTACTGCAACACACGACCTCAGTCAGACGAACTGTGCCTTGCAGGTGGGGACAGGATGTAATTGATCGCGGGGTTGTGCCTAAACTTGCACGATCCCTTACTGCAACACACGACCTCAGTCAGATGAACTGTGCCTTGCAGGTGGGGACAGGATGTCGTTGATCGCGGAGTTGTGCCTAAACTTGCACGATCCTTTACTGCTACCAGCACACGATCTCAGTCAGACAAACTGTGCCTTGCAGGTGGGGACAGGATAACTTGCACGATCCTTTACTGCTACCAGCACACGACCTCAGTCAGACAAACTGTGCCTTGCAAGTGGGGACAGGATGTCGTTGATCGCGGAGTTGTGCCTAAACTTGCACGATCCCTTACTGCTACCAGCACACGACCTCAGTCAGACAAACTGTGCCTTGCAGGTGGGGACAAGATGTAATTGATCGCGGAGTTGTGCCTAAACTTGCTCGATCTCTTACTGCAGCACACGACCTCAGTCAGACGAACTGTGCCTTGCAGGTGGGGACAGGATGTCGTTGATCGTTGAGTTGTGCCTAGTCTTGCGTGACCCCTCACTGTCGTTATCAACACTCGGGTTCACAGAATGTAACAAGGCCGCTGTTTTGTCAAAGTCAATCGTCGCATAGCCTGCCGCTGCCTTCCTTGGGGACTCTGGCGGGAGACAGAGAGACGCAGAGGGTTGGGGACCAGACCCCGAGTCGTGACTGTTCACCGTCGGCGTGCCCACCAAAGTGGCAGTGTCTGTTTTACTGCTTTCCAGATCTAGGACTATGTAATTGACCTGTCTATGGGAAGGGGGGAGCGCCGGTGGTGTCAGCGGAAACGAGGGAGGGAGGGGCGCCATCCGACTACGCCCCAACTCCATCTCTCCTGGTTCCAGGTTGGCGTAACAGTGGCGAGGCTCCTCGGCCAACTCCCAGTCGGGGTAGCACACCGAGAGGGGCATGGGTGGAGGATTTTTCGTGTGTGTTACAGTCCCATTCTCGAGCCCTGGGATGACATTCATATAAAGAGGGCACTGCTGGGTTTCTCCTAGATCCAGTCTAGCGTAGTTCCCTTCGTCCTCTTGACTCACTGTCGGGGAGCGGGGACCTGGAAAATGTACAAATCATTGCCTTGAAGAACAAATACTTAATTTCTGTCCTACTAGCATGACTTAGAATACAAATAAAATTAGTAAAATACTTTGCAGGTGTACATCAAACTATGTGTACAATTTTTTTTTTTTAACCTTTTGCTACACCCTTTTGTAAATCCTGGAGATAAACATAATGTTACCTACTTCAGTGGCCAAATGGTCTAGTAGTGTCACTCTCACAATCGATTGGACTGCCGATGGTGGGAAGATCGAGGTTTGAATCCCTGTCAGATGTCTTGAGGGTGGTTTTCCCTCTATGAAAATATGGGTACACATCCCCTAAATTCAACCTTCTTTATCCCTAGCACATTAATGTACAACCCAAATGGGTATTATTATGCGGTACTAAGAAATAAAGGAAAAAATATAATAACAAACACACACCAGAGTTATGATAAAGTTCTCAAAATAATATGTAAAAGTATAGCCAGGTTTCAGGAAAAAGATTAAAATGAAAAATGAAACTCCCTCACGTTATAGGTAAGGCAACCACTTAAATGGGTGTGAAAGCGAGTTGATTAAAATGTGTATATCTAACATGAAAATGAAACAAGGGTTTTCCTTAAAGAGAAATTATTATATCAACATCATCAACTCTTTCCATTCTGTAGCCGGATCAGTTTAGTAAAATGCCTCCATCTTCCTCTATCCTCATTGATATATTATATCCTATATTAAGAGTATAGGATTTTAAATGGGATTTAAATTATCTTCGTTAAAGACAAGTTAGTTGAAAGTGGCCTCAAATGTATCTGTGTATTAATGTTTCCAAATAAGTCCAATGTTTGCCAATGGACAGTAGAGATACCTGGAATAGAATGAACCATCTCCCATGCCTAGGAGGAGCTACTAGTAGATTATCTGGCACAAGTAACTGTAATAGCAACGTGTGAAAGTAAACTTACTACTCCCAGAACTGAGATCCACATTGATGTAAGAGGGCGAAGAAGGGTGGACCATCATAGTTTCCGTCGTCATGCATTCCCCGCCCCCGATACTGTTCCTCGCAGCTTCCACAGGTACGGGGGGAGCCACACTTCCGGGGACACCGTCACCAAAACTACGCGTGTGTCTCACAACAGCCTTCTGTTCCGGCTCTGCCGTGGCCATCTTCAGCTGAACCGCCTCCTCGTTCATGTAGTGGGCTGCGGACGGGGCAGGAGCTGAGGGGAGAGAAGGTGGTGGAGGCGAAGGTGATATAGTCCCTTGCGGGCTGATTGGCCCGTTACTGCTGCTTCCAACACTGCTCAGTCTAACGGAACCACTGCCACCATTCTGAGACGAGATCCGTATGCTACCTGGGACCCCGCCTCGGACCATAGGCCTGACCGCCGAGGGCTCTAGGTAATTCGTGTCCACGCCAGCAGGAGGTCTTGTAGGTACCACGGGACCAGGCGCGGCCCCAGTCGGGGTGTCCCTCAGTCCCGAGTCTTCGGAGGAGCTATTTCGGACCTGTATGTGAGACTGCAAGAGGTTGAAGAGCTGCTCGGCGCGTTGACACCGGAATGCATATATCCCTGGCCCGGTGGGGCAACGCCGTCCTGACTCGAAGCTGAAGAGCTCAGCATCAAAGCCGTAACGCCTCAGGCTGCGAAGGGGCCATTTGACAGGGGCTTTCTTGCGTTGGTACATGTCTCGGTTATTTCCAACTGGCCTGGATTCAGGCGATTACCCAAGTCATCAACATTCATCACCTGAAATTACATTTTTTTCACAAGCACTTCATTTAATTGGGTTATTGGTCCCCGATTAAAGGGAGCATTTAGCTAGTATAATACGTTCTGTAAATGTCTAATTTTCCTGAGTCTAGGAGAGGATTAAGGGCTGGAGATTGTGGGGCAGGGGGCAAGGGGTCTGCTACCTCCAACACAGTTAAGATGGAATTTGGGTTATGCTTCCTGATTTAACAAAATTCCCTTCATAATTTCTAGTTTTGTATGTGGAAGTTGGCGAACATCTTTGGACCATTTATTTATATTTAAAGAGCACTAATGCAGCCAAATGTTATATTTGTAGGCTTTGATAAATTAAGTTAATATATAAGTGTGCCAACTTAATAATTATTTCAACCTTGCAATAGGGTGGGTTACCAGTGATTGGTAAGTTGAAGTACAAATGACAATTGGGTGCAATTGGGGGTGGTTATCTCATATCCTCTTCATACCAATGCTGGTGCATTTGTTTATCCTTCCAATCCCCATTTGATAGATTAAGTTGTTCTATTTTGAAGGGGTTCTCTACAACAGGTGCAATATTTCTACATTTTAGCGGTGTGAACTTGCCCTTAGTACGGTACATATCCTCCTACATTCCCCTCATTCATCCTGATCCACTCCCATCATCAATTGTACAAATGAATAAAACATATAAAAATAATAATTAATACAATTAACTGAGTACAGTCAAATTTTCATAGGAAGGTTCTTTTCTGACAGCAAAAAAAAAAAAACGTTACTAGATCTACTTTCACATATTCATTCATCAAGTCAAATGAAGTGATCTGCAGCTCTCAATTTTAATAAATATCAATGCCTTTAAAATAACAGTTATTAATATAGTCAAATATTGTTAAAGTTGGCAGCAAAAAAAGTTTATATTTTATTTGAGAATTGGACTGGACAAAGAAGCTCCAGTTTGAGCAAACAACTACACAGTCAGTAGCGTATGCAGAGTTGAAGAAGGACGAAGGATCGACGTTACAAGGCGGGTTTAGTGTTTTTTGGAACAATGGATCACTTGAGAAACCAGTTAAAGGCTGTTTCAAGGTACAAGGCGGGTTTAGTGTTTTTTGGAACAATGGATCACTTGAGAAACCAGTTAAAGGCTGTTTCAAGGTACAAGGTGGGTTTAGTGTTTTTTGGAACAATGGATCACTTTAGAAACCAGTTAAAGGGTGTTTCAAGGTACAAGGCGGGTTTAGTGTTTTTTGGAACAATGGATCACTTGAGAAACCAGTTAAAGGGTGTTTCAAGGTAAAATATAAAGAGGTAATGTTTGTAGCAAAAATATTTTAGTGTGTTCGCTAAAGTTTATTTTATATAATATGTAATTATTTATATTTTATACACCCCCATATTACCTAGGCATACATAGTGATACCGTTGTGAGTTATAGTGATGTACAGTAATGGCATGTGAGTTAAAAACAATAATAAAACAATACAAAATATTTCACTGCTTCCCAAACATTTCAACCCCCCCTCCCCCCTTACCACCAGGGTTTGTCGAATTTCTGGACTTCTACATGCGGTGCCGGGTATCTAGCCGACTTCTGAGTCTGGGTAACCATATTGGTGCGGTCATGTTACCTGATGTGATGACGATTATGTGGTGTCAGTAGAAGTCTTAAAACTAACTTCCTAGTTAACCAGACCATGGCGACAATAGGAACCATTCCTAATCGGGAAAAATACCCATTTTACCATCAGAGGAATCAAACCTGGGATCTTGAGATTAGTAGCTAGTAACACTGACTACTATACCAAGAGGTCAGCCATACACAAAACAAATAAGGTGGATATTCCATAGTTAGATTAAAACAAATAATGATAAAAAAATCTATTCACGTTGTTAATTTTGACTGCGGAATACTCAATTTTTTTAGCATTATAAAATGAAAACAATATTTGCCAAGGTGAAGATATGTGTAAATTTAGGGTGCTGCAAAGGGCTCCCCCCCCCACTTTCCCACCCTCCTCCTGTACAAGATAACAGTCGGTGTTCTGCTCTCTTCTGCCGAGAAACGGCCAATATGTGGCCCCAAATCTGACCCAGACTCGCTGTGATTTAAATATAAACTTCAGATCAATATTTTTCTGAAAGTGGAGAGGCCTTAGATCTTATATATCTCTTTCAGTGTTAAGTGGGTCTGTTTTATTTCTTAGTTTAGTTAAAAATCTTCTGCTGTAGAAGAGGACTGATGTACCTCGAAATTTACATAATTATGGGTTTTGTTGTATTTTAGTTGTGAACTTTGAGGCCTATAGTTTTTTGGCTACAAGTGTGTAAGGCTTGACCTTCTACCCTCATTTCAATGTTTAATTTAATATAGGTGTTTGGTGCTATTTTTCATATGTTCAAATTGATTATGTTTCAGTTAACATAATTATTACCGGTTGAAACGCTCACGTTTATTCTGTCGCGCGGTGGGCATCCTGCAAATATGAGTAGATCACATCTAAAATGCTTCCATCCTCATCCCTACACCATTAGAGTAATTATCATATACGACTATTAGGGGCGTGCAAAGGCAACTTTTTCAATTTGAAGCAAATTCTAATCGAGTATACGAAATATTCTCAAAGCCGAATCAAAGTTAAAATATTTTTTGTTGGTTGTTTTATGCTTGAAAAAATATTTAGTTATTTTAATTTCTTTATGTACTAAAATGAAGTATAAAAGTTGGAACGTGTCAAAAATGACAAACAACACATTTTAACGCGTACAATCGGTCAAGCCCCCAGATTGGCAAATATTTGTAATTGTTGAAACTGGGAATTTTTTTTTTTGAAGCAATGTCAAGACTGACTTTTTTTTCGAAGCCAAGTCATAGTTTCAAAACTTCGCAAACTCCTATCATATTTATATGCATATAACCCGAACAAGTAGTAAGACACTGTGATTAAAAAAAAGATAGGTAGGTAGTCCCTACCTGGAAAATATTGGGGTGAAGATCATTGACATCTGTTTTACTGGATATACAACCCATCCTCTCAAATTCTGGAACAGAACACAACACAACAAAACCATTAGGACATGATTACAGGGACACATCAAGGTGCACCGATGCTAATTTGTAAAAAAAATATATATATAATATAATTAACATAATTTTACAGTTGATATATTAAGGGCATATATATATTTTCCTTCTTGAATCTTCACAGAAATTCAAATACCATAATCTTGTCAATGTTCATTAGGCCTAAAGCATGTACACTAGAAACACTTTCATCTGGATTTGATGGGACCAGATCCAGTCCAGAAAATCTGTAGTTTTGAAAAAAAAAATTCACTGTTGGGTATGTAAAGTATTAAATAAGTTAATATTTTTTGGGAAATGAGATAGGCCTACCACTACTTATTTTCAGCGTGAGATAGAATTAAGAATTAAATGTGAATTTTTGGTCACAAAAATAGCGAAAGAACTAAGATCTTGTTATAAAAAATCTACCGTTTGGCAGCAAGTGTATGCACTATTGTACGGGTATTGTATTTTGCAGGACACGATTGTGAGCCAAGATTTTCAATTAATGTTAGGCCAAATAGTGTGTTTTGTAGTGGAATAGTTGTTGTTCCCAAATTTTATATAAAATGTGTTTCTAGAGCAATAGAATAAATAATACAATCAAATCGTGGTCGAGTGTAAATAACGTTACATTTGCTTCTTGGTACTAATAAAGAAAAGGACCTGGGATTCTTATGGTGAAGTAAAGAAAGTCCCAGCAATCCTGATATAATCCCAATAAGACAATTCAACTGGGCTACCTAACAAACCTCTAAGTTAGCTTAATTAAATAAATTGCTAAACAATAAACACATTTATAAACGGTATTTATATCTTGTTTCTGTTTTATCTGTGGCACTAGTGTGTATAATAGAATTACTTAGTCCTAACAAACTTTTACTTTCAACAAATCACACAGAAATAAAATACTTAGTTTGAAAAGTATACATTTATATATACACCCCTAAGAGTTCGTTTTATGCTGTTATGAAGATCATATTTTTTAAACACATAATATTCCTATGACGCAACGTTACAAAATAGTCATAATTGATGAAATGAAGGCAGTGAATCATCCTATCATTATAGTTGTCTAGCAAAAAATTAACAGAGTACAATCTTACTGGCAGCTGGGCTGGACCAAAAGTACAAAAAGGATTCGCTAAATTAATGAGAATAATAATGAGGAATGAAGGTTCAATGTGTAAACATTCAAGTGAAATAATTACCGTAGCATAAACAATCTGTCATCCATTACGATATTTACAAATTCCGTACACAAAAGACGTTTGGGAAAATAAATGTAAATTACGCACAAAACAACAAGACACAACAAATACTACAAAGATGGTGGGCAATGATAACCAATCAACTAATTTGAATGTCAACTGTTGATCAGCTGTTTAAAGTTATGAGAAATTTAAATATCTAAACATCATATTTGATAATTATATTATGTTTAGTTCGATTTACTTATTTTTCTATAAATTATTGATCTAAATAATTTTTTAAATATTTAGAGTTGGATTACAGACAGTTAACATTTGTGAATTACCATTAGTTAAAGTTAAAGTGTAAAAAAAGAAATTTCACAGTAAAAGGGTAAATAAGAGACTGTCTAGCTAGTTAAGGAATAAAGAATTGGCTGGGACTTGGGAGTGTGACTGGGAAACTAATGGCGGATAAAGTAATACGTAAACCGCGCCAGACTAGAGGAACTCTTACCTTTAAACATAGATATTACTTTGCTTTTGGAGTGATCGGAATCGGTTCTTTGTTAGGATTACTTTATCAGTATGTATTTATGCTAAGAATGTTTTTTTCATATAAAATATCAATTTCTGTTTACATTGGAGTTAGGTTATAGAACTTTAAATTGTTTTTAATTTCCTTGATCATTGCCTCAGGACAGTAAATAAAATGTATTCTTAAGTTTTTTCACCTTATAAAAAATATTGTACTGCTCTTGTACAAAAATAAGGGCTGGTTGATATAAGTTATATTATGAAACTACACTTGTATACTTCAGGTCTTCATTTTAGTGTATTATTATACATCCTGTATAGAATTTAAGATACAGCAACAAACAAAGCAATAGAATACATTGAAGAGCCTCACACGTTATTGTGAGCCATTATTGTATGAACTAGAAGTACCTTTCAACAAATTTGGCAACTCCGTAAGAATTGTCACTCAAGGATAAGGTAAAATAAGAGTCACAATTTCGGCTATGGCAACAGCTAGGAACAAACTTGGGTAGTCGCATGGTCTAAATGTGCTACTCTTGCAATAGACTAGGCTGCCAATGTTAGGGAAATCAAGGTTTGAATCTCAGTCAGGTGTACTAAGGGTGGTTTTATTCCAAAATGGATTTTCACACTTCGTGAAAATGTGGATAGACTTCCTGTAAATATAACCTTCCTAATCCCTAAAACTACTAGTGTAATTAGTGCATAAGCGTGTAACTTGAACGGTTAGTAAGACGAGGTGCTAAAAGAAAAGCCATGACATATTCTACTGAACTGGTAGATTTGATCATCTCGGAAAAGTATGCCATTTCCGAAGAAGATGGTAACAAAATAATGTTCTGTTTCAGCTTTTCCCCTCCGGCTGTGACACTAAGGGAGTCGATCGTCTTGGGAAAGTATGCCGATTCCAAAGAAGAGAAGGCAAAAAAAAGTTTTATGGCTCTTCTTTTGGCGACAAACAAACCTGAGGCAATAATGAAATCTCTGCGTGATCTCGACGACGATAGTAATTTAGAGATTCAGTCCATAAAGTAGATTTTAAAAACTGATCCAATAAAGTTGTAAATAGTAGTTTTCAATCTATAGTTTGACTGTATTCATTAAAAACTGTGCGATGGATGAAGATGACGATAACTTTGTATCAAACAAACCTAATATGTCACGACAATCCAAAAGAAAGAAGTTGACATTAAAAAATGTCTCCCAGACAATAAGAAACAGTAAAATTGAAAATAATAACATAACAATTTCATCACACAAAGACCTACATGATAGCTACAAATCTAATGTGTTGAAAAGGTAAAACATTGTTTTTATAGTGTTAGTTTCTTGAAGAGCATGTACTACTAATTTTACTTTTACTGTTTTTACTGTAAGACTCTTCGTGATAAAGTGAAAGGAATAGATCACTGAAGACTGTTTATCACCCTTACCTTTTAATAATAAAATAGTATCCTATAATAGTTAATTAAGCATATATGCCTAACCCGAACCTGTAGTAAGATGCTGTCCCACTATTGAGACTCTGGATCGGTGGCGCTATCCCCAAATTTGCTAGATGGACACCCCTACTGACTCCATCATCCCCATCATATTCTCCCTCGCCTCATTTCACTACAGTTTTCTGTATTTAAGGAAAAATTCACCCATGCCTGCTCTTCACGGACACACTTTTCAGTTGGTTGAAATGTTTAGCTCTCTCTTGTGAGATTACTTTCACACACTTCCATTTTCAGTACTGCTCTGTAAATGTTGCTCATTTCTTATTATTCAACCTAACTCTTCAGACATCTGCTCAGGGCTCTCACTCTCCTGGCATCACCTCGGAGCTCTCACTTTCCAGCATCTCCTCGGAGCTCTCACTCTCCCGGCATCTCCTCGGTAGCTCTCACCTTCCCGGCATCTCCTTGGAGCTCTCACTCTCCTGGCATCTCCTCGGAGCTCTCACTCTCCCAGCATCTCCTTGGAGCTCTCACTCTCCTCGGCATCTCCTCGGGGCTCTCACTCTCCTGGCATCTCCTCGGAGCTCTCACCTTCCCGGCATCTCCTTGGGGCTCTCACTCTCCCGGCATCTCCTCATAGCTCTCTCTCCTGGCATCATCTCCTCGTGGCTCATCACCTTATTCCTTGCTACCCTGTCTTTGTCGTGTTGGGGGTACTCTTTGAAACATCTTCTCAACATTCCTTGCTTTCAACTCTAGCAGCTACGTTTCCCACCCCATATTCCAAACCAACTAATTATAAATAATACCTTAGAGCACGTCTTTAATATATTCAATAATACACTAAGTAACATTTTAACTATGAATATTTGTTATTCATTAGTTGTTGCAATCCATGGTTTATTTGGACTAGGAAGTGTAGATTGTAACTCTGGTAAAGCATTATATCATTTGTATTTTTCACACACAAACTATTCAAATAGCGCTGTTATTGTATTCATTTGTTTTATGTTCATGTGCTATAAATAATTGCAATCCTTATTACACTGTAATGTCAAAGGAGAATTCTGTAGGATTCGTTTTATGAATAAACACATGCTTTACAGGAGTTTTAACTTATTGCCTCCAGACCAGGGGTGGGGAACCTTTTAATACTGGAAGACCACTTTGCACATTTCTCAAAAGGCCGCACACTTCATGTAGGCCTACGGTAAATTTTGCCAAAGTTATGAATACATACTTTACCTAAATATAAGGTAATATCTTTTAAGTAACCCATAAAATAGCTAACTTTTTTTAGTGTACTTTTCTCCCCCCCCTTTTTTTTAACAAAGACAAATTTCAATTTTTTACATATTACTTAAATATTCATAGAGGAACACTTTTTTTTAAAAAAGAAGAGATATATTATAAAATATTTGACAAACAATTTTTTCACTTTTTCTCGAGTTTGTTCTCCATGGATCTTAATTCATTTTTAAATTCAACTATATATATCCAGGGCCGTTGACGTATTAAGCCAAAGGTCCCGGGTTCGATTCCCATGTCCAGGTGTCATTCTTCAATATTCAGAATCAGCCTATGAGCTATGCTGCTCTCGAGAGCTTCTAAGATAATGCTTTGTCGAAACAAGAATGAATATTGTCGTATTTCTCTTGCCATTTAAGTTTTTCACGCATGTTACTTGAAAGAAATACATTTTAAAGAATTTTTAAAACTAAATTTATAAAAAATCTATTTGGTTTATATAGGTACTGAATCAACTGTAGGTACCCGTAATTTTATGTTTAATTTGATGAGTTACTTGAGGGTACCGACAACATTTTCTTTCTATAAGCATTACTCACTATATAAATGTTTAGTTAAATCCACCTTCTATTTTATTAAATTCACAATAACTCTATAAAAAGATAGATTAAAAAAACTAAAGACATTTATACATATACATGCATCTTACTACCTGTTAAGGTTATATACATGTGTACTAATTACTATGCTAATGGTCTAGGAATGAGGACGGTTGGATTCAGAGGAATTGTACCAGCATTTTTCTGGAGGTAGAGTGGAAAAACAGTTTGGAATAACCACCTAACCGAAAAACCCCAATCTCCCTGTTATCGGTAATCTAGTCCAACACAAGAGTAATGCCTTATACCATGCGGCCACCGAAGCTGGTAAAATAAATATTGGCGTGTAAAAATATGAATACTGTAACAAGCCCTACATAGGCTTACCTAGTTGCCAGAATGTATACATTGCGTCTGTGTGGTGTATGCTTGATATAACCAAGTTAGCCTGTGTATTTTGGAATAGGCAACTTCCAAGCAAACTATTTCCTACTGGTCATTGGATGGCGGTCACGGTAATTGACGATCATTGTCCACCTCTTAAAGACTCTGGTCTAAATCTTGGTTGGGTTGTTAAGTCCTGTTCAAGATAAATCTCAACCTGTGTTGATGTGTTGCATAGTCTAACTTGTCTTTCTTATTTTTTGACTTGATTACTGGTGCTGGCGAAATAGGGGTTTGAATCCTCGTCGAGAGTTTTGAAGGTTTTTTTACTCTCCTAAATGGTTTTCCATTCTTAATCCACACGAATGTGGATACACTTCCTTTAAAATAATTATTTCATCATCCCTAATCCATTAATTTAATTACTCTATGCTTGCAACCCAAATGGACTAAACCGCAGTGACAAAAAACAAACTAAAAAAAGAGGAGAAACTAACCTTAATACATCGGGACTTGAATCAAATCACAATCTTCTTGTCAATCATCAAACAAGATTAGATTGTCACCTTAACCTTTGTGTCCAACACTTTGGGTGACACATACATTGAACTCAAGACTTTTGACTCGATACATTTGTGCTATTGAACCACCCAGATTTTTTGCAAGCTAAGAAGACCACTATTTAAAGCAGGGTTGTGGAGTTGAAGCCGGAGCCGTGGAATCTTGAGTCAGAAGTAATTTTGGGTGGAGTCAGAGATGGAATCGGTAAAAATATACCAACTCTAACTCCAAAATAAAAACTTATAATATATTATAACAATATATAGTAAATAAATAATTTTAATTTTCTACTTTTTTTTGTCTTTATGACCAATATTTGTAATTTGGATTGAAAAATTTATTCAAATATAAATCCAAGATGTCAATCTTCCCATGAAGTTATCTGTATTGAAGCATTTTACTGCAGCCAATTTGTTATTACTAATTCAATTTATGAAGGAGTTGGACAGAAAAATAGAGAAGTCGAAGGCTTGGCGTACTGACTCTACAACCCTGATTTAAAGCAAGTTTATTGTTTTGTTTTTTTATATTCATATTTCAATGTTAAGTGTGTTTCTTTGTATAGTTCCAAACGTGAGCTGTCAAGTTGTGACATTGATAATACATCAAGGGATAGCATCTTAGAGAAAGACAAAGAAACAGATTTAAAAGTGACACACACTCTATCAAAGAAACGAGTACCTGCTGTTGATGATGTTGATGTTGATGTTGATTTATCTAAAGAAGTGAAAAGTAAAGTTTCTACAAACGACACACTGCTTGCCACATTTAACAAAGAACTGTCAGGATCGGATGCAGCCGCTGAAAATGCTGTTCACAAACTGGGGGGTTTGTTCGCGAGTGTGTCCCGGCTCTCGGAGAGGAATAATTCCGCTACAATTTCAAACCTCGAAGAAACAAAAAGAAACTGTGAAGATGACATCCTCGGGGAGTCTTTTGAAACGGTTTCTACTAAAAATAAAGTGGAAACGTGGCTCAGTTTTGGTTCCATAAATCCTTGTAGCGCGGGCGAAAGTAGTGCTGTTGACGTCTCTAGAACTGTGCTTGAGGTCTCGTCGAGTGCCGGCATAAGCTCAAACGTGAAGGGGAGTGTTAAGTGTCCAGAGGGGAGGCTAGAGTCGGGATTCTTCAAGTCTCTCGTGGACACGCCGCGGGACCATGATGCGGCACAGTTGTGCCCGCTGTGTTGGAAAAAACTGGACAAACACCAAAGCAACACGGGACACCTCAAGTCGTGCGCGGCCAGACACAACGTGACAACGCGGCAGCTCCTGGATGCCCTAGAACTCCAGAAGAGGCAAGCGGTGGAGATGCGAGCACTGGGTCTACCCGGGGTCACCGTCACCAAAAAGAGCACAGCCCCAAGGAAGGTGAGGCATACTATTCACTGTCCACATTGTTACTTAGCTGAAGAGGGCACAGTTCATTACCAACCTCCCTCAAACCATACTATTATTATTATCATTATTATTATTATTAGCACCGCGTCTTACTACCTGTTCAGGTTATACACACTTACCCCAATGTGCAACGGTAGGGTGGTTGTGAGATGAAATGGAGGACTTACAGTTTAATGTGGAATCCGAACTATGGAATTACGCTTGAATTCTGTGCATCAGGAAAAGTGCTTGAATTTTGCTCTCTGTCAGGAATTTAAAGACTAGGACTGTTCTAAATAGCTTCTAGGGGCATACAAATTTTGAAAATTTGCTGGTGTTGGACCATTCCAAATATCTTGGAGAGTTACAATAAGTAGGCCTACTAACTAACAATACTTGCTCGAGTTATAATATTTGGTGGCATGTTCAATGAACCTCTTTTAAAAAAAGAATCATTCATAATAATTTGTTCAAAGTCTTACAACCTAAGAAAAAGCCTTTTAAAAAAAATCGGGATTTTTTTTTGCCAGTAAACTTGGGAATTGTGTTGGTATTTTATTCTTAAGTGTGAGTGGCCACCCTGATAACAAATAGTTAAAGATTGTTTTTCAAATAATACTCAAAAGATGATAAAATTAAAAATGTACCATCGAAATTGTGTGTTGCGCGCAGGGCCCTGCCTCAGATGTCAATTTGCAATTGGCTCTGGCGCTATCTGCGTCCCTTCAGGAGGCAGAGGAGCGAGAGGAAGATGTGTTGATGGAGACTGGACTGGACAAGTCTGATCTAGGTCAGCAAGTGGTCCAGAGACAGATGTCACTGCTGGAGAAGTTTGGCTTTACCAACTCCCGCCCACCTGTCCCCACAACCGCAGGCCGACAGAGGACAGGCAAGTCTGGGATGGGACGCTTGAACAATTAGGGGTGTCTGAAATTAAAGTTCTTGAGAAATTGAGAAAATAGCGGACTCGAGATTAAAAAAAAAAAATTGTTTTCAACTTTTTGACTAGAATTGGTTTTAGATACTACTTTTTGTTGGCTTAGCTCCAACATAAATAGAGATCAAACTTAACTAGTCCCCAGAACATTGATTTAACACTTAAATGACTGCATAAGTCCGACACCCTAGTTCAGTTGGTAGCGTGTCTGCATACTGAGTTAAGGGTCCCGGGTTCAATTCCTGGCATGGCCGCAAATTTATCATTGGTGAAAATATGAGTTTACCCTTTCACATTGATAAATTAATGGCTGGATATTGTGTTTGTCCTAATCTTAAGATAGAGTTTTTTTGTTTTTTTTCAGTGTTTATAGACCCGGTATCTTACAAACTTTAAATCCAGGCCATTTTTCCACATAATTTTGACTTTACGGTTACAATTACAATATGAATTTCCTTTTTTTTAAAATTATAAAATAGGTTTTGGCTCTTAAAAAAAGTCTTAAGTTAGATTATAAAGCACATGAAGCTACGACAGGCCTAGCAAGCCGGTAGTGGAAAATATATGGCTTGAATAAAAAACTGACCACAGGCTGGAAACAGTAATGGATGGAAAAAAACTGATTGTATAAATGTTATCATGAATGTTTTAAACAAAAAGTGTTTACATTTAGCTATTTNGTGGTCTTAGGGTAAAGTGCTCGCCTCAAGACCTGATGTTTGTGGGTTCAAAATCAGCTGGGTTGGACAGATTTTTCTTGAGCGATAAAAATCCATATCACAACTTCCTTCGAAGGGGAAGTAAAGCCATCAGTCCCATTTCGGTTGTGGCGTGTAAAAGAACCCTGAAGGGTATGTGAAAATACCCTTCACGGCAAAATCGGTAGGCCCTTTCGCTATTGCTCATATAAAATTCTTGTGTGCTGATTTAATCAGCTGGTTCAGAAAGTGCAAATTAGATACCCCAAATAAATAAATATTTTCTTTTATTTTATTATATTCCTATGTTGATGTTTTTTACAATACTCCGGTTCAAACTCGATATCAAGGATTCACAGTTTAAATGAAGATTGAAATTAGTAAAATAGTGTGTATGTTACAACCCTATTAAAAACATTAATATTACCATCATGTTTGATAACCACAATAGTTTATGTTAATTTTCAAATAAAAAGTAACAGTTTTTCTTTCGTCTGCTGCCAACTGTCGTATAATGGTTCGTTTTTGTTTATGCTGTGAACACCAGGTAGCAGTAAGAGTAGACAGAGGAGCTATGCCCTCTTGACTCGCACCCAGGAGGAGCGAGAGCGTCTGATAACCGAGAAAGTGGCTATCATACTGATGGGGGAGGAAGAGTCGGACATCAATACCTCTTCAGGCCCCGCTGTGACTCGTAGTTGGAAGCACTGTGGAGATGTTGCGTCTGACCTCCTGCGCAAGTGGCAGGACCTGGTGAGCATAGCGGGAATCGTCTTGACACTACTATCCCCCAACTTATTCTTAGGCTCATGCTTAAACTCCACCTAACCATGGTACAATTTTCATATAAAGGGCCCTATTTGACAGATTAAACAGTAACTGGATCTACTACTACATATTCATATGTCACTTCATGTGATCTGCATCTATCACTTTTGAAACATATTAATACCTTGAAAATAACAACTAAAAATATACTTAATATTGCTGACCGCAAAAAAAAAAGTCTTTTCTAAAAGGTTTTTACCACCAAAATCATGCTGGACAAGCTTAAACCAGGTTTTAATTATATCCAATTAGAGTTTGTTTGCATTCAATAAGGACAGCCAATTTGATCCGACTTAATTTTATCGGTTATTAAAATTAAAAACTATCCCAAAAAATTACTTTACTATGAGGTAATACAAAAATCACTTCGATAAAAACCTTTCAGTTACTAATATACACTACAGTTTTCATAGGATGTCAGATAGGCAAGTTATTAGATCTACTGTCTTGCATTATTATTCTCCACATCTTATCAAAGTCGTAACGTTGGGCGCAGGGGGCGGGACCAATGCAATAATAGACTCAAACCTAAGTTAGTATTGCCCATGGCTAAATCATCACAATTGTGTAGTTTGATTAAAACATTTTTTATATCATCCAAACTTATTTTAAGATTATATTTGTGTGTATAGTTTTTTCTTTATTTTTATATTAAAATATAAGCAATAATTTGTGTATATAACTCACACTTTTTTGGAATTATTGTTAAGGTTCCCGTCTTCATGACAGATGGCAGTGTGGTAGGACCTTTCATCAATGAACGTCACCCTCTTCCCTATAATGGCATTACCTTTTGTAAAGTCCTGTTCTAAATAGATTGTAAACCAAACATATATTAATATGTAAGTACTCTGCGGGATTTTCGCAATCCATCAAGAGGTCTAGGATTTAAATTGACTTCATAACACTATCATCACCATCAACAACCGTTTACAGCCTGTGGACGGGTCAGTTTAGTAGAATACCTCCATCTTCCTCTATCCTTCTACCATTCTTCCTTCTTTAATCACTTCTAATAATCTCCTTTCAGTTATCAACTCCTCTCATCGCTTTCTTGGCCTCCTTTGTGGTCTTTTTCCTACATACTTCATCTCTATCATTCTCTTTAGTATTACCTCTTTTTCCATCCTCATCATTAGACTATTCCTTCTCGGTTTTACTTCTTCTACTATCTCATGTACTCCAACATCCTCTTTACATGCCCATACCATCTCAATCTTGCTTCCTCCACTATCTCATGTACTCCAACATCCTCATGACATGCCCATACCATCTCAATCTTGCTTCCTCTACTATCTCATGTACTCCAACATCCTCATGACACGCCCATACCATCTCAATCTTGCTTCCTCCACTATCTCATGTACTCCAACATCCTCATGACACGCCCATACCATCTCAATCTTGCTTCCTCTACTATCTCATGTACTCCAACATCCTCATGACACGCCCATACCATCTCAATCTTGCTTCCTCCACTATCTCATGTACTCCCTGTACCACCACTCTATCCCGGATAACTTCATTTCTAATCTTGTTTCTCCTTGTGACAGCTAACATGCTCCTCACAAACTTCATTCCCATGGCCTACACTTTCCTTGTCTCTCTTACATTCAATGTCCAGATTTCCGCTGCAAAATACATGGACATAATGTAAACGGTTTTAATTACTTTATATTTATACACTTTTCTTGGTCACTCCCAACTCCCATAATTTGCATTTAACCCTGGTCACTGATTTCACTTGTTGTCATCAGGATAACACGCTGTGGGAGATGTCCAGGGAGTGTACCCCGGAGGTCGCAAGAGAAGTGTACTATGTGGCTTCTTTGACCAGCCAGATCTCGCCATGTAAGGTGGATCCAGGGGCACAACTGAAGCACTTGTCACAGATTCACGGCCGACTTCGCACGCCGGTCAGTCATCACTCTTGTGACCCCTTCTAGTACAAATGTCTCTAGTTCATATTTTTGACACGGTACAGATCCACTACAAATTGAGATTACCCATATACTGATAGCTGACAGGTTTTATGAGCTAAGAGACTAGTGAAGATAATGCCATGGTTTTAAAATAATGTTTTGGCTATAAAAAAAAATAACAGTGTTTATCATTTAATGAGAATAATTTTTTATCATTCATTTATTTGCGCAAAAAAATTGTATAGTTTATTCAAAATAAATGTTTAAAAATATTTCAAAACTTTGAAACAATGTTTTGCGAATTTATTCCAAAGTTATAATATTTTGTTTATTTAGTGAGCGGAAATATATAATTAACTAGTATTTACTTATTTGTACCAAATTAAGTTTTGATTATATAAAATGGATTCAAATGTTTGAAGATTTCTTTGAAATTTAATAAACCTTTACTTACAAAGTATTTTTTTAAATCTTATTCTTTCTATTTCAGGGAAAACATCCTCGATGTAAAACACCTGAGAATACGTCTAAAAGTTTGGATAGAGACTGTTTAAGTTCTGAGCGTGACCTGAGCCCATCAAATGATAGGAAAGGCAGTAAAGCTTCTAAAAAACTTAAAATGACTCCACAGCTAATCAGCCGCAACAATTCAAATACGCCAGAAAACTCCAGAACTTTGAATCTACAAGAAACACCTAAATGCTCAAATAGTCGCTCATTAAGATTTAAGGAAAAACTCCCTTGTATAAACCAAATGAGTTCCCATTTTTCCGAGACCTTCACGCAAGATTGGAGGTGTATTCTCAACAAACGACCAATGAGTGATGTTATGATCTATGTGGAAAATAAACAGGAAATTCCAGCACATAAATTAGTATTTTATGTTCGGTGCCCAGCGATACTCTATGATTTAGTGAAGGAGGACACAGATAAAGGAGGGTTCGAGATTCTCTTGTGGTTGGAAGTGCCTTACAACGCTGCAATCACTTTCTTGGAATATCTCTACTGCGGGACTATGAACAAAATTCTTAGACTAGGGGAAGAAGTAGCTGCTTTGCGACATTTGGCAGAAAAATATCAAGTTGATGAAGTGGTAGAATACATTCAAGTTGTCATTAAGGTACGTTCTAAAGTGAGTATTTCTGCAACGGAGAATCCTCCTTTTACGAAAGCATCGGTTGAAATGATAAAATCTCCCTTAAGACATAGAAATGTAACTCATCGCAAAAAAAGAGTCAAAGATGAGGTGACTTCAGATAGTAGCTGTAGTTTAGCTGGATCAGCTTCTTCTGCAGAAAGGAATATCTATAAATTAGAAGATAAGCATGAAGATAAGTTTTCGCTAAACGTTTCAACCATTCATAGAAGAGATGGAGAAACTCCTGATAAAAGTTCTTGTGACGGGAATCCTGATGAAACAAACCTCCGGAGAAAAAGCGGGTGGATTTCGCCTGATCTATTTGGTGACGAGGTGACGACAGTTAAGGATTTTGATGTCAACTGCGACATTGCAGACACTGCGTCGCAAGAAAGTAGGAACAGTATTGATTATTTGCTGAGCATGATGGACAAACCCACGCCACCAGACCCCCAGCGCGTTCCCGGTGAATATATGAAACAAAGTGTATGTTCCATCTCACCTGCCGGTTCGGTTGAGGAGGCAGATCAAATAGTAAAAACGCAACAACACATCTCTTCAGACAAACAAAATTCTCTCCCTAAACCCGACAAGAAACACGAGACAAATTTCCCTGAACTTTCCCAATCTCGGATAGCTGAAACAAAACGTAAACATTCTGATACTGAGACAACATCAAAAACACGATCTCCTATTAAAAAAATATGTTTAGAAACTGGAAAAAATGAAGAAAAAGAAACAGACCCTTTCTTAGAAGACATCCCTACGTTTGACTTGACACAAAGTAGCTCGGACTCTGAGGATTACTCGTTGCATTTATCACAAAATTACTTAACAAAAAAATCAAACAGTTTAGAGAAAAGTGCCGATGATTTTATCAACTCAAAAGATTTGAACACTCCACAAATAACTACATCACAAAATGAAATAATACAAAACAATATTAGCACAGAAAAAAATTTGACAATTGGTCAAAAGGAAAATGGCATTGACATTCCCAAAGAGTTTCCTCAAGCCGAAGATGAGCAAAGCGACAAAGAAAGTGTGAAATCCAGTGTTAGGAGTGCTGAGGGATATATAAATAATGTTTGGGATGGTTTTGACGATTTAGGAGAATTTCCAAACATTTCATTTCACTCTTCACCTGTGCACAATTTTAGTGAGACAAATGACAAAGTCAAGTCCCCGAGTCCAAGATCTAGGGGGTCATTAGACATTAAAACAGTTAATTCTACCTATTGCAAGTCTCGCTCGTTAATGGACACTGATTCACAGAACAGTAAAGGCCATCTCAATAATCTAGGAATAAGTTTACCACAAAATGACAACTTTTCAATTAAAAAAGATCAACATGTTTCTCCTTCGCCTGTAAAGATTTTGTCACAAGAAAAAATCACTCAAATAAAAACAAGCTCATCATCTGGAAGTGGATCGTCAAGGGCAAGTTCGGGTATTGGCGGGATGAACGATCGCTCTCCTCTGCACAGACTGAAGAAGACGCCATTTCAAAGTCTCTCACAGCCTTCGGTCCAGAAGATGCCGAACGAATATGATCACCTGCTAGAAGATTCCTTTGTTGAGAATCTGAATAGCAGTGATCTGTGGAAGGCTGAGCGGGGTACATTGTCTCTGGATGGATCTCCCAGGAAAGTGCGTGACAGTATCACATCCCCACTAGATGGTGCCGGTTCCAAGTGTTTCACACCAGAGGAATTAATAAGGAGGGTCACCGACAAGGTCACGCCGCTGGCGGATTACAGCGCCATGAAAACTCCTTTGCTTAAGGTAACCACCGGCATCTCGTCTTTCATTGTAAGCGGTCATGACATCACAGAGAATCTGCACAGTCTAAATGTCATGTCAGGGTTCGAATCCTGATCGGGTTTACTGAGGGTGGTCTCACACTCTCTCTCCACACAAATATGGTTACATTTCTTTAAATTATACTTTCCTCACTCCTACCATATCAGCCTAATTAAGTGTATATCCTGAACTAGTAGCGAGGTGTGGAGAAACATATATTATCGGGCTCTTGGCACCTGGTTTGTCCTGATTAGTGTGAACAAAAGACTGGAGGAAGCAGATTCTACGCTAGAGGGAAACAACTATCATTTTAGCATGTTATAGTCTATATTAATATTTATAAAATATATATTTAATTTGAAAAATAGTACTATTATTGGAGGATATTAATATAAAATGCCTCGGTGGCATAGTTGGCTAATGCGCCAGTCATGTTGAGCCAGAACACCAAGGACGGGGAGATAGAGGTTCGAATCTCGGTCGGGTGAACTGGGGGTGGTTTTTTCCTAAATGGTTTTCCACTCTCCCTCCACGCAAATGCGGGTTCACTTCCTCTAAATTCAACCTTCCCAAGTCCTAATCCATTAGTGTAATTAGTACTTAAGCGTATAACCCGAACAGGTAGTAAGCTAAATAATAATACAAGGGCTATGTTAACCAAGGAATTACTCTGCTGAAAAGACTTTAATTTAAGAGGTCCAGGTTCAATCCCTACCTGGTTACCGACTACACTCTTTTATTAGGTTTTTTTTTCTTTCTTAGTTTGTCACTTATTTTTTATTCGTCGCTAAGGTCAGAAGTTGAGCCAATGAGCTTGCCATTGGAAAGGCAACACATATTCTTGCTAATCAAGTGATTGTCTTGACTCCACATTTCTCTGTCCAGAAAGAACTATTTAAATATGGCCTGAAGCCTCTGAAACGAAAGCAAGCCAAACAAATCCTGAGACACATTTACAACGAGTTGCACCCCTGGGTCCCTGCCTCGGGGGGTAAGAACGCCACATCACCATTCAAAGCGCCCGGACCAGACACCAAAGTACCGAGAAGCCCGTCTAAGAACCGCTCCAAGGTGGGTGGCCCCAGGCGGAATACTGCCCCAGGGAGTGAGTTCATCTCGGAGGGCGACTCCGGAGAGCATTCACTGTCAGATTCTGAGGCACTTCCTTCTTCTCAAAACAGGTGTCCAGGGAGTGAGTTCATCTCGGAGGGCGACTCCGGAGAGCATTCACTCTCAGATTCTGAGGCACTTCCTTCTTCTCAAAACAGGTGAGTTCTTGTCTCGTCTCTTACCCGCACTTTACACGTCTGTTTTGTGCACTTAATCTTACTATCCATCCAAGCTATCCCTACAGGTTAGCGAGGAGGCAGGTAGGATTTAAAAAGAAATCTACCCATATTCACACGCAAGGAGTGGAACACCATAGATGACTTATGTGCATCTGTCTGCGATTCGAACCTTGACATCCTCATCAAAGGTGATCAAATCTTTATGGGGCCTTGTTGTTTACAACATGTCACAAATCCAGTGACCTGAAAAACCTGGTGGAAAACAGGGAATTTGCTTGGTCAGGGAAAAGTCAGGAAATTTTCAAATGTAGTTTTGCTGGACATCCTGTAATGAATGAATAAATCAAGATTAATTTGTGTTTGAGCAGTAGCAGCTGTGCGTCTAGTGAAGGCTGTGTAATCGAAGAAATGATATCAGAGGAGTTGGACCCAGTCGATGAGTTTGCACCAGGAACTTCCCAAAAAGGTGAGTGGGTTATAATGTTACTCATTATGTGGGTTTAGTAAACATTTCCTCTTGATGTTTTAAGAGATGTGAGTGGCTTTGTGCCAAGGCAAACATGCAGTTTCGAACTATCCATGATTGATTTAACAATGCGTAATAGGGGTGTACTAAGTCAACATTTTCAATTCAAAGCGAACTCGAATCAAATATCTGAAATATTCTTGAAGCCGAATCAAAGTTTGAAATTTTTTTGTTAGTTTTATGCTTGAAAAAATATAATTTTTTGGTTATTTATATAACTTTACGCACTAAAATTACTTTGAAAATGTTTAGCTATACAATTATTGTTTTAATATTTAGTTTTATTCTGATAAATCAACTTACTATCACAACTTATAATTCAATTAATATTTTATCTATATGAATATTGTTTTGTACTAACAGCACACACTGACTGAACATAAGCATGTGTTTTAAGCTTAAGTGTTTTGATTGCTGAAACTTTGTAGTTGTTGAATTCGGAATTTTACTTTTGAGTCGAAGTCGAAGCTGACGAATATTCAAAGCGAAGTCAACATTCTCAAAGATTCGTTCACTTTCACACAAGTTACCCAAGATAAGCCTCACACAGATTCACATCTTAGAACCAAGGACTCGTGCATTTATTCATTGAAAAGTGTTGAACATATTTTGTCAGCCGGCGTAGATTTCCGCAGCTCCGTGCGCCGTTACATCACCACCAACACGGAGCTGTACGAGAGGATTCTCAGGTATGAACCTATCTGGCTCGAGGAACTCACCAAGGAACTCAAGAGCCAGGGTCTCAAGTTCAATTCCAACCAGCTCATGGATTATCTTGACGAACAGGTAAACACTATTTATATGGATTAAATAGGAAAGCTATTATAGTTGCTAATTACGGTTAAATATCATAGTGTATTCTTTAAATTGAAAAATGTCACCTAGACACGGGCATAGAACCAAGGACCTTTGGCTTAACATGCCAATGCTCTTACCATTGAGATATCCAGGAGTTGTCCCGTGCCCAGGGTCATTCTTCACTAATATTTTAAGGCAGAGTCTGTGATGGACATGTGTAAATCGTCACATAAGTTTGAGCGATCAATAAGATTATTAGTTAAACCTGGACTTCCTTGACATCAATTTTCTTTTTCCCCTTAATATCTATCATCTCTTCCTTGATCCATCGTCAAATCTAGTTCCTCCCACGGTCCCTAGAGTCTTTGTCAGTCTCTTTTGTGATTGTGTTAAATGAATCTTCCTAAGGAGTGTAAAAAATGGGACATCTTGATATTCAAGAGACCAAAATTATGTTTGCTTAAGGCAGAAGTTTGTTAAAAGTAGACTAGACTGCGTAGATTATCAACTGTTTCCAGCCCATGGCCGTGTCTGTTTGGTAAAATTTCTCCATCATTCTTCTCCTCTCACTCACACACTTGTTGTTACCTCCTACCCCCAGTTTCCTTGCAGTCTTTTCCCTACATATTTCACATCCATCATTCTCCTTGAGATGCTTTCCGTTTTTCATCCTCATTACATGCCCATACCATCTCAGTCTTGCTTCCTCTACTATCTCATGTACTCCAACATCCTCATTACATGCCCATACCATCTCAGTCTTGCTTCCTCTACTATCTCATGTACTCCAACATCCTCATTACATGCCCATACCATCTCAGTCTTGCTTCCTCTACTATCTCATGTACTTCCGCTCTTTTCCAGTTAACTTCATTCCTTATTCTGTCTCTCCTTAATTATTTAATAGCTATAGAAAAAAAAACGAAATCATATTTTGGTGTTAATTTTCTTTTCCCAATGAATGCAAATTCACGTTAACTTATATGATAAATCTATGGTCTGTGGGCTAACCGTCATGTTTATGTTACAATTACGTTGGGTTAAACCACTAGTAAACCTCATAAATAGCTCTAAAATAAAATTCAGAATTTGAAGAAAAATATATTTCAAATATTGATATGTTTTCAGTGCATCACATTCCGTACGGCTCAGGGTCAGCGTAATCGTGCCAAGAAGAAAGCTGCCCGACAGAAACCGAGAGAGTCAAAACCCTCATCTCGAGGAAGAAGAAAGGTCAAACCAAGCTGATGAACATAGCTATTTTAAATATTTTACAAGTACTAGGGATGTGCCAAGGTCATTTTTTCAATTCGAAACAAATTCAATTGAATATATTAAATATTCTTGAATTAAAATATTTGTTGGTTTTATGCTTGAAATAATATCAAATTGTGCCTACTAATATAACTTTATTGATTAAAATCACTTGAAATGATTTTATTGCACAATGGTTTTTAATTTTTATGTTTTATTCTTATATATAAAGTTATCACAACTTACAATTCAATTACTTCGCGGTTACCTGGCGGTCTAGGGGTAAGGTGTCAGACTTCTGTGCTGGGGGCCCGGGGTTCAATCCTCGGTCCCGGCACAGATTTATCTGATTGCCAAACCCTTCCTTCACCTCTGACAAGACGTGTATTAATCACAACTTGTGAATGTGAGGAATGCCAGGCCTCCACCGTGGTTCGGATTCCACGTTAAACTGTAGGTCCTCCATTTCATCTCACAATCACCCTACCATTGCACATTAGCGTAAGTGCGTATAACCCGAACGGGTAGTAAGACGCGGTGCTAATAATAATAATAATAATAATAATATCAGATTTTACCATGAATATTGATTTGTACTGTGTATAACAGCTTGGAATGGAAATAATTGACCATAAATTGGGTATTTTATCTGTCATTACTTTTATTGGCGAAGCTTCATACTCGTCAGCCGGAATTTTTTTTCGAAGTGAATTTGAAGCTGATATTTGTTTCTAGGTTTTGAAACTTTGCCCACCCTTAACATACACTATGAAATTTATTATATATATTGGTTTGTAAATAAATAACTTGCAATAGTAATATTTTAAGTTAAAAGTTTGTGACTATCAAGGTCGTCTCACCTAACTTTCCTTTCAGGCTGGCTTCCTTTCCTTTTTAACTTAGATTACACTGTTTTCATATATTTCTATGGCATTTATTCATTTTAAAACGTAACCCTTTTTGTTTGGTTGGTTCCTGAAATGACTCACCAATTGACTGTAAAGATATGATGTCAATCCGGAGTAAACTTTAAGTTTTTTGGCTACATTTATATTTGGGATAACTTTTGAACATGTCCGAATAAAGCTACCAAACAAACATCGAGACGAAAGGAAATCGGTTATTACTGGTATCCCAGTGAGATATCGTCGCTTGTCTTAAGATGTAAGTGTAGGAGACACAAGAAAAGGTCAGTGTTTTTGAACTTTTGATGGCAAAACTTTTCTTTGGCCAAAATAAATCATATAATGCTCCAATAACAACGTAAGAGTTTAATTATCTTCACATGTTGATATAAACAATTGTTGAACATTTGTCATGAGAATAGCGGCATTATACGAGAAACCTTTTATAATGAAGAGTAAACGTCATTAAATTCCAGGACAGATATTCATGAATTGTTGATGAAAATTAAACTTAAATGGAGCAATATTTTATTTATATTGACAAAAAAAATATATTTTGTTATAAAAACTGCAAAAACATTTTGCCTTTCTCATTTTGCTTAAACACCTACCTTAAACACAGATAATGTTATCACTTTTAAGAAGTCCTGATCAGACTTATAACGGAACATAGAAAACTACCCTGTCACTGGCAATCCAGTGTAGCGCAAGGGTGACACATTTGACCAGTGGTTCTTAAACCCAGGGTTTTTACCCAAATTAGGGCCACAAGGATATTCCTGAGGGTTACAGGAAGGTCTAGATTTTTTGTTCCCCAAACATTATTAAATATTATAATTATTACAAAACACTGGGTCAATAAGGAACATCATGAAGAATCGCAGCAATACTGGACAATAGCGACAGCGAGGAAACATTTTGAAAGCTTCCTGCACTCGGAATTTTGGACCCAGCTCAAGGACAAGTCTATTTCCGACTCGGGGAAGTTGAAAAAGCTCTCTTCTCTTTTCTGACAAGATATTATACCTCAGTGAATGACGATTTAGAGGTCTTGTAGCGATCAAGATCCTCAGAATAATTTACATGTCACTCCATCTCGAAGAGCTCCCCTACAAAATGAAACATCATGGCTGTCGCTGAAAAACTCTGTTTTTATAACTTTATAAATTTTTTGCATAAACATTTTTTTAAATTTAGTTGATAACATATACCGACACAAAATGAAAATTCAAAAAAAGACCTCTCCCCAAGAATGAAACAGAATAACCGCTTCATTGGCGGCGTGGTCTAACGATCTGCCCTCGCAGTAGACTAGTACTGCCGATGATGGGAAGATCGAGGTTCGAATCTCGGTCAGGTGCACTGAGGATGGTTTTTTCCAAAATGGTTTTCCACTCTCCATCCATACAAATGTAGATACACTTCCTCTAAATACAACCTTCCTAATCCCTAAAACCACTAGCGAAATTAGTACCTAAGTATATAGCCCCAACAGGTAGTAAGAAGCGTCGCTAAAACAATATTAATTTATTAAACACTAATAGGAAAATAATATGCAATTTGAAACATGTAATGAACCTTTGGGTCACCAGGCCTGAAAGATATTATATTTAAGGTAGCACTCAAAACAAGTTTGGAATGACTGCGTTAGGCTGTGCGATCTTTGATGCGGGTAATAAATTAGTTAAAAAAAACAAATTACAGACCATAATCCATCAATAAACAAACTATGGATAATCTTGTCAACCAAAATAATATTGAGCACAGAGTGCATTCACCCTCACTCCATTGGATACCTCTTTTACTCTCTCCGGGGGCTTAGACTCAACGATCGTCATAATCATCATTCTGTCGGGTATGGACGCACATCCATGCACTTCTCAGGACTCTAATATTAGAAATAAAACAGAGAATGTGCATTTATTCACTTTGTATTTCTGTATATTTAGATACACCGCTAAGACATACAATAAACTGTCTTTGTGTAATATTTTTAACAAAAAGGCACCACACAACATAATTGCCATTCATTTTTATGTATTTTTATGCTAATATTTCATATAAAAATTGTAAACAATGTTCAACTATATCACACATCCATTCTTTAGAATAATAAGAAATATAAGCAAACGTGAAACATTCTGAGTAACTTTGAAAGCCATATTAATATTAATCACAATTAATTTTTTATTATATTTGGAGTAAGGACTTCAAAATAAGATATATTTAAAGAATTTTCAGAAAACTGTTAAATATTTTTCTCTTATTGGTAACAATAGTAGCAAATAAAAAAAACTCTATATATATCTGTATATAATAAATATTGACAAGTGAATAGGAGGCTAAGGTCTACTCCTTTAAATAAGGCCTACATTTTTCTGGTAAAGTTATGTCGGGATCACGATCAACTTAACACAACGTTCACTTAAAGTTAACTTATGTGTGATCTCGATTCACGTAACTTAACGTAACAACTCGAACCAAACATCTCCATTCTAGAGTATGTGTTTTAGTGTATATGATCTGTGAATGTTTATGGTTTTCAACTGATAATGCTTTTACAATCATGATTATGTTAGTTGATTTATATTTTAATAACAAGGATCTTTTTTTAAAGCAATATATTATACCATTTTATATAATAAAAACTTTGTGGTTTTAACTTTTTTACAATATTTGAATTAAGTCTGTTCTATAATGATACAATACTATCACTTATTTTAATTAAATGTCCAATCACTAGAACTAAAGCTAAAAAGTAGACCTTAGTCTTAAAACCAACAAATGAATTACTGAATAGCCCTGTTGACGTTACTCGCATAGTGATTGGCTGGCTAAATTACATGATACCCATCAAGTAACGTTCACTTACGTGAAAGACCTCCCAGGACATCTCTTACGTTAAGTTAACTGCATCATGATCGCTTCCATTTAAACACACGAGGAGATCCTTTGCATTAAGTTATGTTAAGTTGATCATGATACCGGCATTAACGACAGTAATTTTTGGGGCACATCAGGCCCCTTCTTCAACAGAAGAGCCCCGGTAAGTGTGTAAGCCTTGGTCTGTCAATATTTATTAAATAGTAGTAGTAATGAAGATATGATAGTCGAAGACGTGTGTGAAATCTTGTGCACATACATTACATGCTATTAGATGTGACAATAGTTTAGCCATTCACAATGTAACAAAAAAAGAAAAATTTATCTGAAAATATATTATTTATTGACAAATATATTGTTTTATTAAAGCACTGAGTATAAAAAGCCACTGAGTTGCGTTGAGAACACTTGAATATTGTTTTGCTGCAAACCAAAGTTAGGCACTTCGCACATGTAATTAAAAAAAACATGGCAGGAGGAAAAAAAAGTATTTGAATAGAAAATATCACTTTAAAAAAGCAAAACGCCTTTCTCAAAAATGCCAGAGAAATTGAGGAAAACCTAATATTTTACAAATTTTAATTGTATCTATATATTTTATTTTATAAATCACTACACATCTAATGACATTTTACATGAAACATGTGTTACTAAAGTGGAGTGGTCAAATTGCATAATTGAGTCTAGTCACAACAAATATGTCTTCGGAGCTGGTGGAAAGTTCAAACTTAAAACAGACGGCCATACTGACAAAGAAATAATGTGTGTGTTTGTGTGCCAGATCATCATTCGTCTCATCTAACTGGAGTTAATCGGCAAAATTTGAATCTAAGGTTTTTTTGTTGTTGTAAATAAAGTGTAAAGTTCAAAAGGGCCACGAAAAATCACCTCACAATCTGGAGCTCTGCCTTCTATCAAAGAGAGTTCTAAGAGCTGATATGATCAGTGTTCAATATGCGCGCTAGTTCTGGCATAACCTGATAAAGTGTATTATTTCAATAGAACGATGGATATTTTCCTCTTTTATAGAACAATGTATGCAGATAAAAATGGTAGAACAATCTGGAAAATATGAATAAATAAGTGTGGCACTCTTCGCGGCAGTAGAAGGGTTTATCAACACAACATTTTGCTAACCTGATCTTTGTCTTTTCTTACTGGGACTTCATTCTGGTTGACACAAAGAATGTATTTCAACTCAAGGTTATATATAACGTATAGCATAAATTTTATGTGCCGAAAATTGTACTCTTTTAAATATCAAAATTGATTAAACTATTTATAATTTGCTTGGATTTTGAGCCACCAAACTGTAACTGCACTTATTTTGAAAATAAGATTGGTAGAACATGTTTACCATTTTTCTTATAAATGGAGTCACATCGCCTCCAATATTAACAAGTGCATAGCAAAACTACTTGTGGGTTAGTCTATTTTGCATATTAGGGGTGTGCAAGCGAACCTTTTCCACTTTGAGGCATGTTTGAGTAAAATAGAGTAATATTGGTACTGTAATAGAGCCATGAATAAACTATAAACACAAATGTGGTTTTGTAACTAAATTTAATATTGTTTAAAAGCTAAATTCATTTTTAAAATCAGACAAAATGAGTTGTAAGGACTCTGTTTGCTAAGAAATATCTTAAAATTGAATCAAATTAATCAAATTAGAACATTTTTGGAACTCAAATTATTAGTTATGTAATACATTTTTGAGTCGGGTTCTCCTGTTCTAAGTTACTAAAAGTGACATTTATTTATAACTTGTGAACCCCCCCCTACTTCTTGTACATCCAATGAAAGCACATTCAAAGTGGCAAGGAAATGTGCAACTAAAGTACAGGCAGACTTTGACACATTTCATCACAAACCAAAGGCACTAGTTTGCAATATTTAAGCGCTTTTATTTCAACTTTGTTCCAATGCTAAAACAGACAAAATTGGAATAGTGTTTACTTTATATATTTAAAAAAAAAGTGTAAGATAAATAAAAACAAAGTAGATAAAAAATACAAATACAATAGGTAATTGTACAGGCTATGAACTATGAATTATATAAATAATAATGTATATTAAGAACAGGAGGAAATATAAACATGTGACACAGCATTTGAATTAACTTTCACTTTTGCTAGGAAACAAAAGATACCATCTTTAACAAGAAGGGGGTGTGGGAAGTTTCAAACATTAGCCAGATTNATTAAAAAAAAAAAAAACTCTAATACAATTATGAACCACTCTGATATCAAATAATTTTTAAGCATTTGATAAAAAGGAATTATATATACTTGTGTGGTTGGGAGAACAAAATAACAAAAGAGTACATCATTGTATCAATATAATTAATTTACCTAAAAAAAATTGTTCTCTTTGTTGATTATGATGTAATAAATATGACAAACAAAACATAGTAGGTCGGTGACACCGAGGTTAAATTAAATTTTAATAATTTTCACTTAAACTAAAATTGTATATTTTTAAAGATTTGAGATTCAAAAGAAAATTTAAGATTCAGATTCAACCCATCTCGCTTTACCAATAAAAATACAAACAGCTAAAAAAATTTTTTTTTAATTTAATTTTCATCTTTGTGTGATATCAAGAATTTTAAAAATTAACATTCACTGAAATAAATCTGCAGGAATTGAATTACATATTGTGATAATTATTTGATTTTCAGCTTAGGCTAAAATATAAACATATTGACAGTAAAATATTATTTAAATAATATTTAGAGTTTAAAATTACATTAGTATATACAATATAATATTTCTCGCAACCTAAAACCATTAAAAAAAATGGTATTCAAACTTTGAATTGGCTTTGAGAATAAACTTATTTTGTATTATTCGATTCAGCTTTGAATAAGAAAAAAAATTGACTTCGCACACCCCCTATTAACAAGAAATAAAAATACTATTTTACAAAAGTGTGAAGAGAGATTAAAAATAAAAGCTAGAAATAATTTTCGATTGTAGGCAGTTGCTATTTATGTTACGACTAATTTAAATCCTATAAAAGAATAATTTACTTATCTAAAGGAAACTTTATAGACACATTCGTTTCACTCAAAGAATAAACTATTTTAAAAACAAAAAAAAAAGTGGGAAAATACACGAAAAAAAATAATCCTCTAAGGCTTGAATTGAAAAGAAGATATACTTAATTTATTTTGGCAACAGAAACAACTAATTCCAGTTTGAACACATGGACTTGTGGCTTAAATATTGAGTGGAGAATTAATTACTTTCAAGAGAAAAAGGATTGAGAAGCCAAGTGGCCAAACTTAGAAGCGCTAAGTTTTTATCTAGTGTTTATCATTATTGTGTTATCTTCAAATTTTAATGTATTTATATAGAATTGTGTTATATTGCTCAATCAAAATATGTATACAAGTGCTAAGTTTATTAATTATTTATTATTTATTATTGGAAGTGAGAATAATATGTGTCCAAATCCTTAGCTCGGTCGGTAATGTGTCTGCCTGCCGAGTTAAGCTCGATTCACACTAGACATCACGTATCATCAAAATATTATTTAATAGATTTTAATAGGTGGCATTCATAATTAGTGGCAACATCACAGTCAGTGGCAGACAGTCTGGTGTTTTGATGTTGATGGTCTGTTCTAAAGATGTGAAATGGCATTGTAAAAAACACATTGCTTCTGCCATGTTACAGAAAATTGATGTTCACTTGTTTTTTATAGCACTGCGTCTTACTACCTGTTCCGGTTATATGCTATTCTATTACGTATGAATTGTACAATGATTTGATGTGACGCTGCTAGTGACATAGTGTGAATCAAACTTTAAGGGCCCTGGGTTCAATTCCAGGCACAGCCGAAAGATCTAACAGTGGTGAAATGTGGTGTTTACCATACTGGTGAATTAGTGGCCAGGATGTTGTGCCTGCTCTAGATTTTAGTTTATAAATCATGTGTTGACAATCAGCCAGTTCAAAAAATGCACGTTAAATACCTTATGTATCACCTGGTTGTTTTGGTTTCTAAAAATTACGTTTTAATAGCAATCTTTTCCAAGAGGGATTGTTCTGTTATCTTTTTGCTGTTATTTTTCAGCGATATTCATTGTTTTTAAAATAGTTTAACTCCACCCCATCTTGGTCTACTCGATACTCCACATTTACTGAATAAAACAAAACAAACACTTGTTAAAAAGAATCATAAACTAATTAGAAACTAACAAAATTATACAGTTAATTTAACTAGTAACATAACAGTTTTAACTTCTGTAATAATAGATCAAATGTTTTAACAAACTATGATTAACAAAAGAAATATTTAACACACTACTATTTAGTTACAATGGCCATATTTGTCTTCCCAAAATTAATTCGTCTTTAATTGGTAAGATTTTAGGAAACTCTCGTTTTTGGTTGGGATGTTCACAACTCAATTATATATTGTACAAATCTAGAAAGTTAATTTTATTTGTTTTTAATTTTCAAGAAATTAAAAGATGTTAAAATCAACTAATAACTACCGATTTTAAAAGAAAGCCTATCCAAGACTTGCAAGAGTAATAATAGTTACAAAACAATAATAATTAAATTCTTAAGAGAAAAGTTTCTGTGGAACTTTAAAAAAACCAGGAGTGTGTGCAAGTTGATATTTTTCACTTTGCATTAACTACAAACATCTTTAAAATGATAATTTTCGTGAGGAAAAAAAAAGATATTTTTTAAATCAAACAACAGGAAATATAAAGACCCTGTTTTCTAAGAAATCAGATTTTAAAATTGAATCAAATTAATTAAGCTCTTAAATTTTTGAGATAATATTGAAAACTTTGCTTGCTCTAATTCTATGAGTTTTAGAAAACAAAAATTGAAGTTCGAATAGATATTAAAGTTCAAATCAAAAGAGAATTTTCAAGTACCACTAATAAAAACCTATTAAGGCACACACAGTCGATTCCACTTCACACTGCTGCCACTGGACAAAGAGGTAATGACCGCCTGTTGAGTATGGTTGCCACTCGATACTCTCATCTACGTTTCGCTATCAGCAGTAGGGATGTGAAAAAAGTATCAATACTTTACTAATATCGAAATTTTTCTTTCAATACTAGTATGTTTTTACTTGATAGTTTTCCCTCGGTAATTTTACTGATATTAGTACTCACACTCTGGTATAGAAAGAAACAACTTTTTGTTATATTCACTCATAATGGAATTAAATGTTGTTTACTAGGGTGGACTGTGGAGGAAGAACAAATGACACTATTTATCAATTCTCGCTCATTTTCTTCATGACAAGCAAGAAGCAACTATAGCATTCAATCTCTTTTAACTCTAATTCATAGCTGTTATTTATGTTTGTTTATCAATACAGCCTGATGCCTGCCGGGTGGTGGGGCAAGTGGCGACCGGTCTTCTACACTTTATCAATGAGCATGTTCATCACAAACTAAACAAAAGAAGATTTTGTAGTCAACTCAAGAGTGCCCCAAGCAGCCGAAGCAGAAAAATTTATGTGCGTTTCGATACCGATAATTACTGTTATTGATACTTTTATTTCGATACTAATAAGGTATCTCTATTTTCTTTCGATACCATATCCTTAACCAGCAGGCAGTGTGAAACACACATAACTTTTCAAAAAGGGAAACCAAAACAATCTATTTCCTGTACTATCTACTGCGTGTAATACTTAGGGACACTGAAATATTACGAGACGTGTTTTTACAAACTTTACTTGCCACACTAAAATTAATATAAAATATCTTTTTAGAGTCAATTGTAGCATTTGTAATGTATCATGCACGCGCACGCGCACACACACACACACACACAAAGGAGTTTAAAAAAGTAACCGGTGGGTTCTAGACCAATGTAAATATACTCGGTAACAAAACTGTACACTAAATAATGTTTAAAAAAATCAACAACGATAAACAACATTAACAATATTAAAGAGTTGTGGCCACATTTCTCCCAAATCAAAAATACTTCAGTTTTAAACATTTTCACTTGAAACGTAGCCCACAATAATGGCACCTGTTTCCACTTAAATTAGGGGTGTGCAAATACTTGAAATTTCGAGTCCAGTTTTAGTGGCTACTCAAATTTGAATGTAAGATTTTTACAAAACTCGAAAAATTCCTGGTTTGATCAATTATATTTAATTTTAAGATATAATTTCACAGCAAAAAGAGTTCCTCAATATTTCCTTTTATTTAATTTTAGAAAATGTACCATTATATTACATTTATTTAAATATGCAAATTTGTGTGATACCAAATGTTATAGCAAAAAAACTGTAGTTTAAATAAAAAAGTTTGCACTCGTCTATAGTTTATGCATGGATCTATTACAGAAATACAATTTGAAATATTTCTTGAACAAATATTGTTCTATACAACTTATAAACTAAAAAACAACTCTTTTTATGTAAACTCGACTTGAAGTGAAAAATACCTACAATTACACCCCCAATTTAAATAAAACATTTTTTTTAACATGACAAAAATAAAAAAGCTTAGCAGTTCTAGCTTTGCAAATAGGTGCTCTATGTAGCCATATTGGCACTGTGCGAATCTTAACTGGCTATTAGAAACCAATTTTCTCCGTATTTACAAAACAAATGTTTGAGTGAGCCTACATTAATGTGTAAATAGTAATAATAGTAATACGATTGTGCGAGAGAAACCACTAGACTAATATTGTAATGTGGCGGGCTATGACACTTCCTTTCTAGCACGGCGTCTTACTACCCGTCCGTCCATGTACTAAATACACTAATGTATCTCTTAAAGGAAAAACTCTTTTCACTTTTTGAAGTAATTTGGAAGAAAATACATGAAAGGTGGATATAAAATATATAAAAGGGAACACAATATGGGTTTTACAATTAAAATAAGAACACAGTTCACACTTTACACTGCTGCCACTGGACAAAGAGGTAATGGCTACCTCGTAAAAAAAATCTATTATTACCACCCAATCCCTGACCTAGGTTTTATTCTATCGGAACACACCAGGAGGGGGTGTGAAACTCGCGATTGGGTGGTAACGATGGATTTTCTTCGAGAGGCAGCCGTTAACTCTTTATCCAGTGGCAGTAGTGTAAAGTGTGAGCTGTGTTCTTTGCATTGTAAAAGCCATATTGTGTTTTAATCTAAATAATACTATGGTGTGATTCGTGGATTAGATTAGGAACATCTGAAGCAAATCGAAGAGTTTAGACAACCCTTCTTTAGCTCCGCAGTGTTTTCTTTCAGCTTGTAAACAATCGCGGCTCTCGGACAATCGGCCATCTTGCAACAACACTAAGCGCGTGCGTCGAAACACTAACCCAACTTGTTTGTTGGTTGTTCACAACCGCTATTCTCTCTCATACACCCGACACAAGTACCCTTTCATTACATTTAAAACAACAAACTTCAAAATTACAGGCACATACAATTAATTGGCATTTATGGTGTAGACATAGTTCTAAATAAACATAACATTTGCAACAAGTAAAAAAAATATCAATTCCCATTTTACTCTCTAAACTAAACAATGAAAGGTGGATAGAAGGACTAGGCCTACACACTTAACCAGAAAACTGATGGCTAAAAGTTGATCATGGTCACTTAAGATTCTGTAGTTGCCCGTTTCTCGATTTAAAAAAAAGAAGAAAAGGTTTAGGCTTGGATTCTGCGGTTGCCTGTTCAAACTTGTATCTTTACTCTTGGTAAGTAAAAAGAATTATGTATTTAAATTATATTTAATTATTTGTTATTGTTTTTATAGAAACAATTGACTGATGTGAGTGAGTAGGCCTGCTTGGAAGGAAAGGAGCTAAGGTCATCTAAGGTTAAGACCAGGGGGTGCCTGTATTTGGTAATATATTACTGAGCAAGTTTCCACCTACAAAGCAATGCAACTATTGGGGAGGACTCATATTATTACTCTAGCACTACAACATGAATTAAAATCTGAATTATGTGTTTGGGCATCTAGTGTTACTGGTTTGTCTGGGTCGTCGCGGTCACTGTCAAAACGATGACCGTTTCATCATTATAACAATTTTTTTCCTGTAAGTATATTTAAAAAAAAAAAGTTTTGTACACAGGTAAAAATAAGGACTTACATGCTTAACAAATAAACTGTCCAATCACACAAGAGAACTAAACACAATGTCACACCTTTGTATAAATATTTCTTGAATTCACTCAACACAAAGAACACGGGAATATGTATTAACCTACATAACTAGAGTTTCATTTTTTATCTTTGCATTAATTTGTAGAGATCAATAATTCACATGTGCATTTTTTTAAAAATCAGTTCAAGTTCCTTTTGGCTTATTAACACTATTTATACATGTCTTTAAAATGTGAGTTTGATAAACTTCATTTCTATCTTCTTGTAACAAGATAAAAACAAACTTTTTTTTTACAGTGCAAGTTTGTTCATTTTATGAGGTTCATTAGCACATCTTTGTACCAATGCATGCAAAATAAAACTTCTTAAACATTTCTTGTAATCCTTTGATGTGTATAAATCATCCGTTGTACAGATATAATATGATGTAAAATGTAATATTACACTGCATCAATAAAAACTCGTAGGAGGGGGTACTAACGAGATAGTGACGCACAAAATAAGAAGACTACCTAGTGGATGGCGCTTAGCCTCCCCTACTCAATCCTGATCCCACCGCCAAGTGGTGTACCCTGGGGGAGGTCGAGTTCAACCCCAGCGGAAATCAGGACAGGTCAGGGCCAAAACCAACGAGCTTGGAACAGGGTCTGACCAGTTGGCTCAGACTGAGAGGGTTGACAGTGACAAGTTGTCATCGTCAGCACCTGTAGCCTCAGTTAGGGAAGGTTACCACCAAGAGAAGGTCTACCTGAGGACCTATAAGAGGCAGCCCTGCTACTCAGGTGTAGGCCACGACAGGCCTAGTAAGCCGGTGGCCAAAACAAACCAAAGTACATTGAGAAATTAAGTAAAATGCTGGATTGGAAAAATTGTAGACAAACAAGATAAGGAATTAAGTTATCCAGGAAAGAGTGGAGGGTACAGGGAGTACATGAGATAGTAGAGGAAGCAAGACTGAGATGGTATGGTTATGTGATGAGGATGTTGGAGTACATGAGATAGTAGAGGAAGCAAGACTGAGATGGTATGGACATGTAATGAGGATGTTGGAGTACATGAGATAGTAGAGGAAGCAAGACTGAGATGGTATGGGCATGTAATGAGGATGTTGGAGTACATGAGATAGTAGAGGAAGCAAGACTGAGATGGTATGAACATGTAATGAGGATGGAGGAGAGGATGCCAAAGAAAATGATGGAAATGAAGTATGTAGGGAAAAGACTGCAAGGGAGACCAAGAAAGAGATGGGAGGAGCAGATAACAAGAAGTGTGCAAGTGAGAGGAGAAGAATGGTAGAAATAGAGGAAGATGGTGGCATTTTACTAAAATGACTCGACCATAGACTGGAAATAGTTGATGTAGATGATGATAGGAAATATTGTGATTGAAGTTAACCATTTAGTCAAATTCACTTTTATATAATTCTGATTATATCAAATGTATGAAATAAAGACCATTAAGTATAGTGTATTTAATTAAATAAATATATATTTTTTTAGAAAATGAAGCATGGCATAATTATTATTACTACTACTTCTTGAGGAAGATTGCCGTGAAAATATCAAAGTAATGATGTGTTTGTGAATAATTTTTCTACAATCCTGTTATATTAAAATAACATACTTATATCCAGTTCAAATAAAACTTATTTGTGCTCTTTTGAGGTGTATTATGTTATATTTGAAAGAAGGTTAGGCAAAGGTGTAGAAAAACAAAAGCAACCAAAACAATATGCCTTTTACAGTGAAAAGAATGCAGTCCAAACTTTCATTAGATTGCTGCCACTGGATAGTGAATGACCTCTTGAAGAAAATCAATCGCTACTGCCCAATCTCCAGACAATCTCGACAATCCTCACCAGGAAGGAGTGTGAAGCGCACAACACAGCCTCCTAATTTTAAAGGTCATATTGTGTTTTTGTTGCTTTTTATATGTTTCTTTTAGGGGTGTGTGAAACTTTGAAACTTAAGACTTGGCTTTGACACAAATGTCAGTTTTGACTTGGCTTCAAAAAAATATCCTGCTTTGACAGTTAGGAAGCTTTGTTAGTAAAAATATTGACAGTTACAATACTTCATTTATGGTCAGTTATTTCCAGTCTAAGCTGTTATTTACATTATAAATCAAAATTCAAATGGGAAAAAAACTGAAGTAGGTAATTGAATTTTAAGTTGTGATTTGATTTATCAAATTACAACTAAATATTACAAGCAGTTGTGCAATAAAACATTTTCCAAGTGATTTTAGTGTATAAATAGCCAAAATATTATAATTTTCAAGCATAAAACAACTAGCAAAGACATATTCGAACTTCTATTCGGCTTCGAGAATATTTCATACACTCAATTCGAGTACACTTTGAATTGAAAAAATGGACTTCCCACACCCCTAGATTCTACCCATCTTTCCTGACACAACCGAACGAGTAATTTTATCCCAATAATATTGTATTATACAATAAAGTGACTCAATTAAAAAGTTAATTAGAGTGAACAAAATCTTGCAGATTGTCACTTGTTTTAATTTCGAGTCAACTTGTCTGTTTCGCCAAAGTTTAGTTTAATGTCTTGCTGTGTGGTTTTAGAACGAAAAGATATCTTTTCAGTAATTATTTTCATTTAAAACTATATGAATACTTAATACAGATCACAAGAAAATAGCGCAAGGCTAATTTAAATTAAGGATATCACACTCAATTCCTCAATTTGTACCGATAAATACCAAGATATTTTGATATCTCGATTCTTGGCTCTTATAGTCCTAGTAAATGAGAGTTAATTTAAATAAAGAGGCAACATTCAGTCTGTTGGTAGTTTTTCATTAGTTCTTTTGCCGTCTCACTTAAGTATCCACAAATTGTGTCGTCAAAATATATAAATTATTGGGAAGTGAAAGTCTAGTAACCTTTGTATGGGTTGCTAGTTTTGAATATTCACATATCTGAGTAAGGAAATATAATCCATACACCTTAGCTCAGTCGGTAGGGTATCTAATGTCTATCTACTGAGTTAGGGTCCCGGGTTCAATTCCCGGCATGGCCGAAAAATTTGTCATGGGTTAAATGTGGGTTTACCCTTTCAGAGTGACGAATTAACGGCTGTGGACTGGATGCTGTGTCTGTCCTAATCTTAAGTTAGGTTATAAGACATATGGAACTACGACAGGCTTAGTAAACTGGTAGTGGAAAACATATGGCTTGAATAAAAAACTGACCACAGGCTGGAAACAGTAATGGATGTAAAGTAACAAACACTATAAGCATTAGGGAAGCTAGAAGTAAATAGGGTTTATTTATTTTCAAAGTGGATTCATTTTCAAAAAATATTTTTTTTCCCCCTACGATTAAAGTGATTGCATTTTAAGAGTGCGGCTTATTTTCGGGTCAGGGTCGATACGAAATAATTTGACAATAATATCTGTACTTTGATTTGAATTGTAAAATCCTGATTCGCAGAAAAATACAACCTGTTAAAAATGTACAATTCGGTACATTTAAATGTTTTGTTCGTATGAGATGCTTGATACGCTGTCATGGTAATTGGTAAAACAAACTCACAGCGCCAACTGAACTGCCTCGATACAAACACTTGGAATGGTGAGCACGATTGGTCGAGTGATCTGTAGGTCCCAGAGTTGACGACATGGCTCGTACTTTACACCACAAACTTTCTGCCAACAACATAACACCATTCATTTACATCGTTATGCGACTTTTGACAAGAAGGAGTGTGAGGTTCACATCTAGTTAAACAAGGTTGAAGAGTAGCTTGAAAAATACCGATGTATCTTATCCATAATGTCTTAAAATTATATATTTAACCAATAATTGAGGGAACATGTTGGGATGCCAGAAAAGTAGAGATGGCTATAAGTTTATGAGGAGCACCCCGGGTCTAACCCAGGGAGAAAGGTTAAGAAACTAGGTTGTACAAGAAAGAGCAGGAGTATAGGGATTGAAGGAGGTAGTAAAGGAAGCAAGAATGGGTTGTATGGGCGTGTCGAGAGAATGGTGGAGCTAGAGGAGGGAAGAATAGATTGCTAGTGAGGAAATGCAGACAAGGAGATACAGAGTGGAGGAAATATAAGGAAGAACCATGGATAGAAGAATGGTGGCAATTTACGAAGATGACCTCAATGAAGGCTTGAACCTTGCTAGATTATTATTATTATTATTATTATTATTATTATTATGATGTCTGAATGTATGTCCTACTGACAGTCTAGTCTGTGATTGTACTTACCCATAATTCCCTCAAGAGACAGAGGAAATAGCGTTGATGGGGGAGCCCATCTGAACAAGGACCTTGTCCAGCCACTGCAATGGACCGTTGAGGTGAATCTCCACCCAGCAGGGCGTGCTGGTCACGTCTTGTCTGTGGTATTCCGCCCCCCATCCTTTTACAAACGACATCCTGACAAAACAAACCAACATGTATTCAACAGATCTTCTCACCAAGAGATGGGTCTAAGTAAGAGACTTGGAAAGATTCTGATTCAGATTCACACTTTCGAAGCTTCAGAAAATTCCACCGTTGAGGAACAATTCCAAACAAAGTCCATCTTAAAATTAATCAGGACCTTAAAGCAGCATCTCAGATCAGTCAAACATTCGAGTTACCTGATGGTGCACATCTTGGTGAGTTCGTACACAGCTTCAAAGCCGTGGTTGACGCTCTGTGATAGCAGTTGTGCAAACTCCTGATTGTTGAATATTTTGAGTGAGCAGCCCGGGGGTATCTTGCAAACTGTGCTGGGGTGAAACCCGTGGTGGTGGTTGCAGTTGCGCGACTGGACAAAGATAGCGCTGTCAGACTTGTTCTGCGCATACACCTCTCCACCAATATAAAACAGCTGTACTCCTGCGCACACACACACACACACACTTCACTTAGTACTCTGAAAGGATATTTGGTACGGAGCACTAAGATAAAAATATTGTTAAGACTAGGAGTGAGAAACAGCAGGGGTGTGCAAGGAGGGAGTTTTCAATTCAAGTAGAGTTCGAACCGTGCTTCAATGAAAACATCGAGATTTTTTCAAGGTCAAGCAATATTCGGTGGTTTTTTTTTACTATTTTCATTTTTTTCTCTCTCTCAAATGCATTACATCACGGTATATGACTAACATATTTTGAATGTGTGGTTAGATGTTTAAAAAAAATTGAAATTGTGAATGTTAGGGAATAAAAATTGAGAATAAAAAAAAAATGGCGATATAATTTAATAATTGGAATCAAATAAATCAGAAATAGGAACATATGGTATTTAGGGATTAGATATAGTTCCATGGTTGGTAGCCATACGAGTGAACATACAGTCCATTCGCCATAGGTGAATGACAGCTCACGGAAGTGACCAGATATATAATCCCATGTATCCATTCGCCAGATCACATGATCTGCAAGACCATTTGTTGTTTTGCTGTCACTTTTGGCGGACAAAACTTTCACAACAATTTGTTTCTAATTATTCTTTCTTTTAAGACTGTTTACTACATTGTAATACACGGAAATAACCGTTTATGTGGGGTTTTTTTTTTTTGGTGA
>CABFWB010000339.1:59899-87887 GCA_902151455.1 Timema bartmani | reverse complement strand
AGTTCTCAGCTGGTGGACCAAGTCATGCGTTAGTGCAGTTCTCAGCTGGTGGACCAAGTCATGCGTTAGTGTAGTTCTCAACCGGTGAACCGTGGAACAAGCTCTAGTGCAGTTCTCAGCTGGTGGACCAAGTCATGTGTTAGTGTAGTTCTCAATTGGTGGACCTTGTAACTAGCCTTGCACTAGGTCAGTTCTAAGCTAGTGAGCTTAATAAGCCCCGGAGGATCCAGTGGATAGAGAGAGAGGTTACCTGGTAGGAGACAGGCGCCACCTCTGACGAGATGATACTGCTGGTGTCCATGGCTGCTGGATCCGACAGTCCCGAGTTCTGACCTTGCTGGCTGTCCCTGTCCTCGGGGGGGCTATACGCCGGTGGGGGTGTTTCTACCGGAAACAAACAACCTTAAGCCAAATAGCTCCGACTAGGAATATCAGAAACAGGTTTAATGAAACCTGTCAAGTTATATTTTCTTTGTTCAGCCCAGACATTTTTTAAATCTATTGGAACGATATGTGTATAGTTTGTCGCAGTTTTGTCACTTAAAACATTTTGAAAAGATAAAACACGATTCAATTCATGTAACCCGATAAAATTAAATTAATGTTTACAAATTGATTTTTAGTTTTAAGAATTCATAATTTAAAATATATTTATAGGTTTTGAATGATCAGTGAACCAATGACCAACCATCTACTCAGCCAATTGTGCCGTAATTTGTTGCTGATCGGATCGATAATAATCATCAGCCTAGCCCTAATATTTTGACAGTCTTAACTCATAATGACAGTTGACAGATGTAAAGTTTACCTGGCAGCCCGTTGCTGCCGTACGGGCTCTGGGGGCCGGAGTGCTGGCTGCCCGGACTCGGTACGCTGCTCATGGGAGAGTTGGGGCCTCCACTGAGGTGAGAATGCCCCTGACTGTTGTTAGTGAACCCTCCAGAGGAGTAGGACACATTATGGGGCATGGCGGGCTCCGGGATCTGCTGGAAGGGCAACAGAGAGTGGCCCGGTGCAAACTCGCTGTGCCGCGGGACCAATACCGGTGGTAGGACTACAACATAAGATATGTGATGTGCGGTGAGCGACCCAAGGACAGAAGATGGGGTCTTGTAGACCATGGCAACAAGTTGATTTTAAAATACAAGCTACATGTGTGAATTTCAACTTTGAATCGAAACCGGATAAATTATTTTAAAATTAAAAACAAATCCAAATTGAATATTTCATTGTGAAAATGTTTTGAGAATTTTTTTATTTAAAATGTTTCAAATCGAATATTTTATAAATGAGCCAAGTAAAAAAATAAGTCAGCAAAGTGTGTTCAAATGATGATTAGATTTAAAATATTATGAGACCTACAAGTTTATATGGTAATGTCAAATAATGGATCTAAATTGACTTATTTAAAAAGTTAAATTATCCAAATGTTTGACTTTAAGATTCAAATTTTGAATTAAATTCCACCAAATCTGAATTTAAACTTTATTCGGATTTTTAAATTTCAAAATCTGGTAGGAATATTTCAAACATAAAGATTTAGCATTTTCGAATCGGATAAGAATCCTAACAAGCTGAAGAATCGGATTCAAAACTTTGAAGCTTCACATGTAAGCTCGAAAAAGAAGAAACGTGTGTGGATTAGTGCAGCGATCGAGGATCCTACGAGAGACCTATGAAAGGTGGTCAGACAAGTACGCACACACACCAGGGCTCTCAACACGCTTGTAGTGGTACGGGTTGATGCACACGTCCTTCTGTTTGGCGGAGAACGGGAACCGGCAGTTATCCATGGGCTTGAGCTCGTGGTGTGATTGCAGGTCAGGCCACCGCCAAACTCGGCAGTAGATCACGTGGGGGAGTCCCTTTCTGTGAGACACCTGAAACACGCAAATGACCACTCAGGTAGCAATGTCAACATTCAAACAAATAATAGTATTTTATTATATTTAACTTTTTTTAATACCGCGTTTTACAACCTGTTTAGGTTACATGAATATGTACTAATTATGCTAATAGGTTAGGAATGAGATAGGTTGAATTTAGAAGTAAGCTTAGTTTATCCACATTTTCATGGAGGGAAAGTGGAAAACTATTAGAAAAAAACCACTCTTGGTACACTCGACCGGGATTTGAACCCCAATATTCTAGTCATCAGCAGTCTAGGCTATTGTGAGAGTGACACCTTAGACCGTGTGGTCATCAAAGTAGGTATTAGTTTAACTAAGCCACATGAATGAGGAAGGCAGGTTGAAGGAAATGCATCCGCATGAGCGTAGAGAACAGATGGGTAACCCCCCCCCCCATTGCCTCTGGCCAAAATTTGTGCCTGGATCTTTTTGTCACCGGCAATCCAGTCTAGTGTGAGACTGACAACATAAGACTTTGTGACCACCACACATTTAACTATCTTCAGAGTTAATTTAATAACAATCTCAAACCCTTTTAAAATCATAATTCCATCATACAGTGGAGAGTATGTTACCTGCAGCCTGCCGTCGAGACTGCGCGGTATTGTGACGCATTCCGAGGCTTGTCCTGGGGAGCTCAGAGCCCGCTCCAGCTCCTCGATAGCCCCTTTCTTCTTCTTGAGCTTCTTGACGAGTGAGTCCACAGCCTTCTCCGCCCATTTCTCCTCCTCGTCCCCCTGTTTCCAACCTAGCAGCTTCTTGACGGCGGGACTTGTGAACGAGAACAAGGAATTGAGCGACGAGATGGGGCCCCCCGAGCTCGACGACTGCTCCTCGTCTGCATCCATGATGCCGCCACTAGGAAAACACAAACTGGGTAGGTATTTTAAGAGATCCATCAAATCCTACTTTAACACTTTACAGTGGTGCCAACTGTGCAAAACATAATGTGTACCATTTGTACTTGAGTATTTGATTTTACAGTCTTGCCATAATCTCTATAATAACAAAATACTAGGTTTGGATCGATAAGAGAGTTGAGGGATTTTTTGAAAATGTATATTGATATTAAATATTAACTTCTTGTGTTTCATGTCTACATTTTAAAACATGAATCAATTCCTTTCAATAATGATTTCGGTTTTCATCAATTACCCAACAATTTCAAATATCAAAAATATTCTAAAGAGAAGCCACATTTACAGAAAACAAAAATTTCTCGAATTCTACTAAGCCGATTTAGTCAAATTTTTTTTAATAAAAGAATTTACTTAGAGGATTATGTCAAAGTTCACAAATGTTTAATAGAGAAACCGCAAACTATATATATAATTTATGTTAAGTTATTAGGTGAATGTATGTCTATGTATGCTATTAAGACAGGGTTTTCGATAATGTAAAAAAGTGGTTGTGGTCTTTAAAACAAATTGTCTTAAACTGTAAATGTGTAGAAATTTCAAAAAAAGTCCAAGCTTACGCTGGGATTCGCTATAATACGTTACTTGGGACATGCAATCAAATTTTATTTTGAGGTATTTAACATGACACTTTCTCTGAGCGAGAGCCAAAGAGCCTATCAGTTTTGCCAGAGTTCTTTTGGAAGCCACAATCGACACGGGATCGACAGCTTTACTTTCCCCCTGAAGGAAGTTATCCTATGGATTTATATTGCTCGAGAAAAATCTGTCAACCCCGTCTGGGTTTGAACCCACAGACATTAGGTCTTGATGCAAGCACTTTACCCCATGACCACCAAGGTCAAGGACATGCAATAAAGTTGTCTCAAATAATTTTTCACCTGGGTACAACTTAAGTCTGTTCACGATAAGTTTTTACCTGGATGACAGTTCGAAAATCATATGTTTAGGTTTTTGGTTGCCAACAATTTTAGAAGATCACTGTTTTTTTTATATAAATGTCAAGTTTTTTATTCATCTGTTATATTTTACATTAAAAATAACGTAAACTTAAGTTTTCTCATATTATTTCATTACTTTTAATAATTTCTTTCTATCCAATTCGAAAAGATATTTTAAACATAATTAAATGTACGTATTCTTCATTTTGGAATGTTATTTATGATGTGTAATAGTGGATACATTAATACCTTTTGATACAGGAATCGTATTTACTTGGAAAACAGAAAATATTTGTAATTTTTTTTATATATAATAAATTATTTTATGATTATTTTATTGTATTTTGAAATATTTAACTGAATAAAATATTTACATCAACTGCGTGGGTGCATCATTGTAAAGAACCTGTTTCCGTCACGTTCAACCACATGGTTTAAATTTGTCGGTCGCCATTTTGAAGTTATGTTCGTTAAACCTTTTGTGAAAGTGGTGTGAATTTATTTTTTATTAATTTTATAAATTTTTTAAAGTGGAATAAAACGATAAATAAGCTTTGTAGCCGACCTCAAATAAATATATAAATAATATATGCCTAAATTACTGTGTTTAACTATCACATTCATATATTACCATTTGTTTTCATTAAAACTATCCAAAGTGATAGATGTCAGCTGAGTGATCTGACTTACCACAAATGCTCCTATCATTTTACAGACTTTCACTACCACAACCAAGCAAACCTAAATAAATTGTGACAGATGTTCCGGAAACGTGAACAAAAACCAAGTGTTTCTGGTTGTACAGAAACTATGGTATATTTCTCCAAGTCGGTCTAACATTTCAAGTCCCGACCAAAGTCCATTTATTTAAAGTGCGGTGAAAGAAAACTAAAATGGTAGAGTTGGTGGCATTTAAAAAAAATTTGTATTACATATTTGACGTTGAGAGATGCAGTATCTAGTTCAGTCGTTCTATGGGAACAAAGCATTGACAAGGGTGTACCTTGGCGGTTGTCTACACGCCACACCCACAATGAGAGGACACAATTCGATGACAGTGATTAGGAATATGTGGAACCAGGGCCCAGGAGATACCTTAAACCTAACTTAAGCCTAATCAACCAGACCATGGTGATCGTTGACGGAACAATTCCCCTTTCGGGAACAATACCTACGGTACCACCGGGAATTGAGCCCATGACATCTAGATTATAAATCAGGGGCAGTGGCATTGCCAACTTTGAGGTCTCAGGTTCAAACCTTACTAACTGAACATTTTTTTATTTAATGATTTTTTTCCCCTATCATATTCAAATCTCCTGATAAATTTCTTTATAATTCACCCTACTTGGCCTGCGCCCTTAGTTTAGTTAAGCACTGCAGATTGTATGTGGCATGGTATCTAACTTAAAATCACTTCTAATTGTACTAATTTATTTGGTTCCGTCAGTAGGAGTGAAAGTGGCTGTTGTTTTTTCTTCCTCCAGCCGACAAACAGAAGAGATCATTCTTCCACACTATCAACCTTCCTTAAGTGGTCCTTCCACTCCAGATATGGGCCTGCCTGCCCCTGGCAGACACTGCATCTGATGCAAGCCAAGCCCACTTCACTCCTTGGAATGTCTGAACGGAAGGAAGCCACGCACATTCTTAGTTGTGGTTGTTGTTTTTGTTCTGTGTTGATTATCTTTCATGCATTTTGTCACACATGATTACTTACATGTAGGTTATTAATGTCTAAACCAATTTTAGGATTAAAAATTGCAATACCTTTTAGGGTTTTAGTTATGACATTAAGAAAAACCTAAAATAGCAACTCAATAAAGCCATCAATGTTTTATATTGATATGATAAAAAAAAGCACATTTTAGTAGGATCCTTGTAAGAAAATCAAGTTATATTAATCTTGATGGGTTAAAGAGCCAATTTATTGTATTTATTAGTTACAGTTGCATCTAAATAAGTTCTCATAGTCTTTAAATTGAAAAATGACACCTGGACATAGGAATTGAACCCAAGAACTTTGGCTTAGTAGGCCAATGCTCTAATCACTGACGATTCCTGGATAGCCAAAAGTCCTCGGGTTCGATTCCCATGTGTCTATGTGTCATTTTTCAATTTAAAGAATCTTTATAAATTTTGTTAATCATTATGTTACATAATTTATAAATCTAGCTCAGAAAGATGTTATCACAAGGAACCGCCACTATGAGTTCTAATCAAACAGATGCATGCTTGAAAAACGGACTAGTTGGTTTCCAAGTAATCAACATCGAGTGAGTAACCGTGACCCGTTCCCCATGTACTAGAGATCTTTGGCATAACAAACCAAGATTCGGTACTGGTACCTAATATAATAAAATAACCAGGGGAACTAAATGACTACCAATTATCGATACCTAATTAAGTTAAATAATTTGATGTGGTATATTTTATTTGTGTTCAACTCACAGCATAAATGGTAGTTAAGTTACAGTCCAATTTTCACAGGAAGGGACTTTTAGAAGATGCCCACACATTTATTTATAGCTAAAATCCACAATATCCTACTATATATTAGTTTAGTTGTTAATAGCTATCAAATGCGACAGATGAAGATCACATAACTTGACATAAATATGTGAAAGTAGATCTAGTATTGAAATGAAATGTTTCAAGTTGTCAGATAGAGTTCTTCCTATCAAAACTGGTCTGCAGAGGGACCCTAATGTTGATAGTTTTGTGTGAATTGATACATCATATTTTTTCAAGACAAAGTGAAACGTTACTGCCTTATCATTAGTTAAGGTGATTAAGGTAAAGTTTAAGATGTGCAGCAAACAAAGCTGTTGTGCTCAAAAAGAAGAAAATTATAATATAACAGTTGCCTGCCAAACAACACACCAAGAGTGTGCAAGGATGCAGCCACCTCCTCTAGTTCCTATATGGTCATACTAGCACTCCATCTCCTCTAGTTCCTNAATAATAATAATAATAATAATAATAATAATATATGATCATACTAACACTCCATCTCCTCTAGTTCCTACATGGTCACACTAGCGCTCCACCTCCTTCAGTTCCTATATGGTCATACTAGCGCTCCACCTCCTTCAGTTCCTACATGGTCATACTAACACTCCACCTCTTCCAGCCTTGCGCATAGTGCTCTACAGTAAGTGTCCTGAACTTGGCTGTGGGGTTTGCTATCAAGGAACAGAATTAACATGTTTTTGACACCTAAAAGAATGATTAACTTCTCAAGTCTTTAGTGGCCACATCAAGATATTGAGGGCCCAAAGTCAGACTCCTCGCTGTCAGTTTCATAACAATGAAGACATTAACCACCATTCTGAGAGAGGTTCACAAGGAGTATTTTAACTGTTTTTTTAATTACGGGTCTACCAATAAACAACTATAAACTATCAAACTCAGGCCCACCAATAAACAACTGTAAACTATCAAACTCAGGCCCACCAATAAACAACTGTAAACTATCAAACTCAGGCCCACCCCATAAACAACTGTTATCTATTAAACTACAACTCCACCAATGAACAACTGTGACCTATCAAACTACAGGTTCACCAACAAACTACTACCTACTATCAGTTATGTCGGGATCACGATTAACTTAATGTTAACTTAAAGTAACTTAACATTATGCTGGGATCAAGATCAATAATATTTTCTTTGAAACATAACACTATCAAAATGCATTATTATTCACCATCAACAGACAGATAGTTGGGACATTCCAATATTAAGATTAATTGTTTGTAGGTTTTATAGTAGGTGGAGGTTAGTTAGGCTTCAACATATCTGGGATGTTAGTAGTCTGTTGACCCACCTAATGGGGCAACATTGACCAAGACGTTTATCTCTTTGATCTAATTTTCCAATGGTGCGGAAGTTGGAATTTGAATCCCAGCTGGGTGTGATGAGTGGTTTTTACATATTAAAAAAAACATTGTTTCTTTATTGGCCAACTTGTCATACTAATTAATTTCACCGTGTGACATTACTATTTGAATGCATAACTCACATTATGATTCTTTGACTAAAATATGTTGTGTGTATTGAATAATGTAGGCCTAGTATTTTTTCATTTCAAACCTAGGCAAACAAAGGGTATATGCCTATATTTTTATTATTTAACCAAGACAAATTTCAACCATTAAACACACCAAATGTATCCATAGTTATTAATCAACATATTCATATCATACAGGGAAGAATTGGTTAGGCAATCATCATAGCCCTAACCTACAAATGTAGATGTAGGCCTATATTAAAGCTCCATTGTAGGTAGGGCCTCTACCTATAATGATGAGTCCTATTCAAATAATACCTTTATATAGATGGGAATTGCCAATTATTAGTCAACAGGTCTGCCAAGATGACAATACAAACACTCAAATAAAGCAATCGAATGCGCCAAAAAGATTTTAAATAAGATTTTAAAAAACTTTTAACTCAACCATATCAAAATTATAAACATTAAGTTAAGGACAACAAAACGCTACAGCTAAAAAGTTTTTCCAAGCCCACTCCATTGCACAATTTCCCAGAAACAAATGATTCATTCTTTAGATTTTATTTCACGAACATGTCATTTCATTTAGTAAGATGTTACGTAAGTCCAAAGTGCCTTATTGGGTAAAACTTATATTCTAAAAAACTATACAAATAAGGTAGCGAATAATAGTTTTTCATAAATTAAGGGTGGATTGTCGTTTTTCAGGCATAGCATCTTTGATCAGAGATACTGGCGGCTGTGTGTCTGCTATCATTTAATACAAATATCGCTTTATTAAAGGTAGTGCAACTTACCTAATATCACTCTTTGATAACAATAGTGTGCTACCGTTCAATAAAAATAACCAGCTAACAACATTTTCTCATTCAATTGTCACAAATGTTTACTAACCGCACAAAACACTATAGCATAATATTATGGCTTCTTTCCACTGGCGACTCAAAGTCGGCGACAGAATACGCTTTTTTAGTATCCCTACGCACATCTGTTTTGTGCTTCGATCTTTAGTTAAAATATTAAGCCAATGTTCATAGAACAAATAATTAATTCCAACAATAATATTATTTTTAAGTATTTTTTTAAGAAATTAAATTTTTATTTGAAGTTAAGTCTGAAAAATAACATTGATTTTTTACAAACCTACTAGTAATTATTTTCTCTCGAGTATACACAGGTCAACCACTGCAAAACAAGGAACAGGATGTTTAATAATAACAAATAAAAATTAAAATAATTTTATTGGTTTTTTTCTTTCAAGTAATTGAAATTACTCCCAATACAATAGAATACAATACAAGAGATAACATTTCAAATCCCTAACCACAATAAGTAGCTACATTGAATGTTTTACCTCTACATTATTTTTTTAATTAGATAAATTCAGGGGTAAACAAATAAAATATACACAACAATTTTCACTCACAAACTAATAAAATGTAAAAATAAATTTAAAATATATAGCTATACACCAACTATGCATTCATTCAAACAAGTTAATTTTTGAAAAGATCCTGTTTTGGACCCAAGAAAAATCAAATTCAAAATGTTTTAATGAATAGTTAGAATAATAAAACTTTTTCCTACCTGCTTAACAGAATATTAAATGGTACCTGTAGGTTACATATAATGATGTAATTTTCCAGATTTTCACGTTTAAAAATTGGACTATAACAATTTAAGATATTTAGGTGTAAAATTGTATTTTAAAAAAATTAGCCAACTTGATTTTTAAAAATGCATAAAAATTCACCCCTAATTTTTAAAATATTCTGGTACGGTATGCCAAGTGGTGAGATGGCTTGTGCGTTTCCATCGGTTAATTTTCCTAAATTTGTGAGCCCATTGCAACATTTTCGTCTATTTATTTATTTCCATTGCAGTTAGCAGTACTAAAGCTGAGTGAGTTTTGAGGGCGATGAACAGCATTACATCAAAGCGAACGTCTTTGACAAAAAAAACAGACATTTGTGATTGTATGACAATTTAAATTAGAAGTCGCTGAATCAATTTAATGCCGATCTTCATGTTAAATCTTTTCTCAAAATTTTGTGGTTGGCTTTGGATCCAATAGGAAACGAGAAAATTGGAAGGAGAAAATGTTGCTACTATTTGGCAGTTTTGGGCATAGTTTTTTTTATGGTTAAAATATTATTCTATTTAGTGATCTTTGTGATTTTGTTTTAAAAAATAAGTTAATGTGCATCAGGCATAATATATTTTATCATTATAGGCCTATAAATTACTATCCAGAATATGTTTGAAATAATATTTTATTTTCATAAATCTGTATTTTCAAACACCTGTGTACCTTAAATAGAATAATAGCTGTAAAATTGTTAATGTTTTTAATAAAAAAAATGTTAAAATATTTTTCCTGTATTTTCGTATTAATACAGTATTTCCTTTTAATAAAAATAATTGGTAAAAAAAACTGTGAACCCATTGTTAAATTTTTCACAACTCACCACTGGTTTGGCATATCTCAAATTAATCAAATTTAATATAATAATAACATGTAGATAACATTGAAACCTTAAAATCATTCAATCTTCAATTCAAACATCACTTTTCAACGGCTCAGTCAAATGTTAATGTATATTAAGATAAAAACAGTCATAATTATGTTAACTACACAAGGTTTTTGTCAAACAAATAAAAAACTTACCTCGATAACATTTGTAAAACCTAACATATTATATTGAGAGGTCGCAAACATTTGAAAATTATCACAAAATTAAACCAGTTATACAAACTCATGAAATAAGATAAAATATTGCAAACAAACTTTACGAACGTGTCACAAAACCCCAAACAATCCATGTATGTATAAAGAAGCAAGATATTCAATACAGCCATAACCGATTTTAAACTACCAAAACATTAATGGGCTTTTAGAATACAAAAATTTGCAAAGAGGGCAGTTGGTAATATTTGCGTCACAAGCAATAGGTTACCGTCAGGGTAGGTAATGATAAAACAAGTAACGTCAGCAGCTATTCTAGTCTGCACAAGGTGATGGCCGCATTATGCCTTGACGAACCCAATGTGACATCAGTCCTTATGATTGGATTGTTCACATCTGGATTTTTTTTTTTTTTTGCAGAGTGTCTTATTACTCTTCCAGGTTATATGTTTATGTGCTAATTACGCTAATGGGATAGGGACGGTTATCACAAAACTTAGGGCCGAGCAAGATGCAAAGGAACAGTATCGGACTGCGGTAATGTTTTCGGGCGAAGCTTAGTTCGGGTCAGGTTGGTAGTAACAACACGCTACCACTTGACAGTGATTCAAGTCAAATTCAAGAACGAGCATTATAATGCACCAGACCAGTAACCAGGTGCAAGTGACCCAAGTAAAATACCCTGTTCCCGCCAAAGAACCCTGATCTGATATCACAAGAGTGTAGAGAACTGATCACACTCAGAACTAGACATTTTCAGGGTGAATTATGTAAAAAGTTTTCAAAAACCATTGTACACATAAAAAAAAATGTTGTAACAAGAACAAACATCGTATAAAAGTAGTTGAGTAACTCGGCTAAGAGCATAGTCACAAGAAATGTTGCTCACGGTTTTACGAGTCAATAAAATGGAATTTAAAATAATACATGCAGATATTTACTCTAAGTATCAGTCATGTAACCGCTGGCAGTTAACAAGAAAGATTGTATTATTGTTACATATACATAGCATAGTCATGTAGCCGCTGGCCGTTAACAAGAAAGATTGTATTATTGTAGCACATACGAGCTTACAGTCATATAACCGCTAGCAGTTAACAAGAAAGATTGTATTATTGTTACATATACGAGCATAGTCATATAACCGTTGGCCGTTAACAAGAAATATTGTATTATTGTTACATATACGAGCATAGTCATGTAGCCGCTGGCCTGTTAACAAGAAAGATTGTATTATTGTTACATATACGAGCATAGTCATGTAGCCGCTGGCCGTTAACAAGAATGTATTATTTTAATAAGTTCAATCAACTCTAAACAAATTTTATTTTATCAGTTCAAACTATCACAACTAAAACTACTTTTACAATATTTTAAGAATCATATGAACAGTAAGAGAACAGTTAAAATTTGATGGTTTGATGCCAAAAAGTATAATAATACAAGCAACTTTAAAATTTATTAGTATAAGTGAAGTTTTGCTATGAAATGCATTTGAGAGAATTAGACAAGATATTTACAATTTGAATACATAGTTACGAGACAACTTTACTATCACAAACATCAACATCACATGATTTTTTAAATAGTTAAAATAACTTTGATTTTGTCGTCTTAACCCTAATTACATTGGTTCAAAACTTAGTGAATTAAAAAAAAATCTAATTAGACTCGTGTAAATAAACCAAGTGTATTACAGCACAAAGTAAGTGCAACGAATCTATTTTGTGGGGTGAAAAAAAAAAAATTGAAATGTCAAACTAAACAGTAATATTATTTCTCGTTATTAAAAAGAGAATAATAATTTCTGTAGGTCATATTATATGAACATCCCATTAAAGTATTTTAAAGCCATCATATTGAAATTTCCAAAAAAATTTATAAGCATCTTGACTGTGGACTATTGCAAAGAATGAAGTAGCATCAAAAGAGGCAAAGATGGCAGTATATAAAAGTGTGTTAATCAACATTATTTTATGAATGTAAAGTGTGGGTTTGTCAAGAAAAACACAAGAGTAAGGTAAATATGGTTGAAATGAGATATATAAGAAATGTATGTGGAAAAACTCGTATGGGCAGGCAGTGATGAATAAGTGCTGAAGGAGTGTGGTTTGAAAGGGAATACAATAGGTTAGTGTGAAAGAAGCGTCTTACGTTGGTTTAGACATGTTGAGAGGATGAGTGTGGAACGAGTGACAATGCAAATATATGAAGGTAGAGTGTGTGGATCAAAAGGAAGGGGTAGGCCATGTAAGACGTGGTTAAATGTTGTAGACGATTGTGTGAAAAAGAGAAACATTAATAGTTTAAAGAATAAAAAAGCCTGCATGACTCAGTGTATGGATGTTGTTGAAGTGAAGGGAGTATGCAAGGATAGAGAAGTATGGAGAAAGTTAGTGAGGATGGATTAAGTACGAAATTGTTTTTTGAGCTAAATTCACAGTTTCTTGCCTAACCCGTGAGGGAATGGTGTGATTAGGTATGTATGTATCTTGACTGTATATACTAGATTTTCTAAAATAAATTATTTAAATGATAAATCAAACTTAAATAAGCTATACAGAGCCCAAAGCACACAAAAACTCAAACTTAAATGAGACAAAATGCTTTTTTATTATAAGTCTAGCAATTATTGTAAAATCACTAAAGTTTTACAGCGATTTGTCGTTTAAATGTCAAAATGCAAAATCAAAGTGCTACTGTTGTCATCAAATAGGTTACAAGGAAACTACTTAAATATTACTTTAGAAACCTATTTATTATTTTCATCTATTACTAAGTTTTTTGTTTTTTAGTTTCATATCCCCTTATTCATACATTCATCTCAAGTACCCCAATAGCAGAGTTTTATCAAATAAACCAATTTATCAATTGAAACACTTCTTTGTAGTCAAACTAGTGTATTTTCTGAACTAATTACTTAACTTAGGAAATAAATGTTTGTTTTTTTCAAATAAATCTTAAAGCATATCTAGTTGTATTTTAAATGTCAGGGTTTTAAATTCAAATAAATCCCAAATTCGGATTCAATGGAGTGTAGTTCAAAATTCAAATCTAAAAGCCAAACTTTAGAATAATTTAACTTTCTATAGAAACTAGCCTCATCTATTATTCAAATATAATAAACAATTTCATCATAATATTTTATCAAACTCCTGTGGCCAATATTTAATTTTTTATCAAATGGGTCGGGATTTAAATGTAGTTTTTGTGGTATTAATTTTTTTTACTGGACTTGGCTAAAAAAATCTATCCTTATAATCGATTAACATTTGATGAAAAACTAATAAATAATTTTAAATATTTAATTCAGATTAGATTTGAAACATTATCAATCAAAATTCTCAATTCGGATTCAAATAGAAAATTGTCTAAAGTAAGATATTAAATTTGTAGCCTAATCAATTCAAGATAGTAAGTTAAGATTCAAATTTGATTCAAAACTGAAAATCATTGGATTGGATTAGGTTCAAGTAGACTTTGAGGGAAAATGCTGTATTTATCAAAATATGTTAATGACCCAATGATAAATACACTACATACAACCGGGGAGAGGAGGTGAGGCGGGGGTACACATACTGCAGGTTGAAAACCACTCATCTATTACAAACAAAAACCTTAAAAGTGGAAATTTTCCATAGCAAAATTTCCTCTAAAAAGTCCACAAATAACAACTTCCAAGTATATAAAGCAGAAAAGTTATGTCTAAATCATTGAATATATTAATTAAGTTATTGGTAGGTTTAACTTTCGATTAACCCTGTCTTAAACAGCAGTCACTAAACCCTCCAAAACGTTTCCCACACTGCGAGGAATGTTTAAGCCAAAATAATTACAATAGGTGAAATAATCACTCAAAAATACTACCCACGTCATTTGCTTTACATATTTTCTCAGAGCGTATTTAAAACACAAAATAATACTTAAAATAAACATACAATATTTTAAATGAATGATGCAAACAAGAAAAAAAAAATATATTTGGTCATATAGCATTGACTATTCTATTTATTAGAGAATATTGACTCAATTCTATTAAATATTAGACTAGCTTAGAAGAAACGATTATAACCAAGTTAACTTTCATAACCATCAATGAAGGGTTGAGATTTACAAAATATTACATAAAATTAATATGGTGATTTTTTACTTGTCTGAGTATAAGTCAAACAAAATAAGTGTTCTTCATCCAGTAGTAAAAAAATGTATCAATTGACTCGTTGACATAGAGGAAAATACTGTCCTTTATGAGGATAATAATAATAAGTTATCAATTTTGACAGCTAAAAAATGTGTTTGTATTTTGTAAAATGTTAAGTTGTTAATGGTAAGTACCAATTCAAAAACAACATCTAATATCTTAATTTTAAACATTTGTAATATTCAGTGTTTCAGTGATGTGCAAGATAACACAAACCAAAAATATTAAAATGTAGACATAAAATCTCAACCCGTTCATATGAAAATTAATACGGAATTGAAAACTAACCCCCTCAAATAAAACACAAATATCCTAAATGAAATATATCTGATTGCCCAAGTTTTATTGAAACCTTTTACCAATATTAACAATCTATATTTACAACAACAAAAAAGTTTTCTAACTACTAACTTCTAACTACTAACTTCTAACTACTAACTTCTAACTACTAACTTCTAACTACTAACTTCTAACTACTAACTTCTAACTACTAACTTCTAACTACTAACTTCTAACTACTAACTTCTAACTACTAACTACTAACTACTAACTTCTAACTACTAACTACTAGGGGTGTGCATAGCTTTGAAATGTAAAAGTTAAAGCCCAAATCTCCTTTGACCTTAACACCCACCACCGTAACCTTCGTATCTTGGAAACATTCTGAATGAAGAAATAAACTTAGATGTATTATGAACAGATTTGAAATATCTCAGTAAATATTACATATTTAAAGTTGAAATATTGTTTAGTAGAGGTTCTAAAGCTAATAAACCAATCATTTAAATAAATGACATCTATAACTTCCTTACACTTAAACCAGTGTCCTTGAAGTTTAGGAAGTGTTATACAGGGTGTACTTTATACCCATTGTCAAATACGCAACAGAAACCTGGACAATGAATGTAAGAGAGACTTGGAAAGTGGAGGCCATGGGGATGAAGTTTGTGAGGAGGATGTTAGCTGTCATGAGGAGAAACAGGATTAGGAATGAAGTTGTCCAGGAAATAGTGGGGGTACAAGGAGTACATGATATAGTAGAGGAAGCAAGACTGAGATGGTATGGACATGTAATGAGGATGTTGGAGTACATGAGAGAGTAGAGGAAGCAAGACTGAGATGGTATGGTCATGTAATGAGGATGTTGGAGTACATGAGATAGTAGAGGAAGCAAGACTGAGATGGTATGGTCATGTAATGAGGATGTTGGAGTACATGATATAGTAGAGGAAGCAAGACTTAGATGTTATGGACATGTAATGAGGATGGAAAAAGAGAGGATGGTGAAGAAAATGTTGGAAATTAAGTATGTGGGGAAAATACCGCAGGGGAGGCCAAAAAAAGAGATGGGAGAAGCAGATAACAGAAAGTGTGAAGTGAGAGGAGAAGAATGGTGGAAGAATAGGGAGAGAGATGGAGGCATTTTACTAAACTGATCCGGCCACAAGCTGGAAACAGTTGATGACGATAGTGATGATGAATTAGCCTATATATAATGTTAGCACAGAAGCCACAGATGTCTAATATGTCAGCATAAAATAATAGTGTGCTTTATTTACACTCCAAGCCTTTCTATTTACCTATATGAAATTTATAGACGATTTAAAAATTCAAAGTAGTGTCATGTGACAACTACAAAACACTTTATCTTTGGCTTTGCTTCACACCCCTACTAACTATTATATACTAAATGTATCGTTAACGTTAATACTGTATTCGTTAAAGCAATCATGTCCAACCATTGCAAGTAGACAGCATCCCATTAGTTTATTACTGCATAATGGCTTGCCAGTCAAGATTTTTAGCTGGGTCGAATATTTGAATTTGTGAATCTCATATTAAAACAAACATTTAAAACTAAATATTCTATTAGTTCGAACTATTCTACTATAAAAGTAACTTTCCGTCACAAATTATATTAAAGTACCTTTTGAGGTACTTCCTTAGGTATAATACTCTTGTGATTTTTTTAAATTTACATTTTTATGAGTCAAAAAATCAATTTTAGCTTGTGAAGCTTTTTTTAGTCAATAGATGGTTCAGTAATATATATTATGTCCAAATGTCACCAAATTTTAAAACTACTCAATAAATGTATGACAAATTGTTAAAGCAAATATCTTTACGCTTTTGAATGAAAGTTTGGAGGGGAAAATTTAAAGAGGGCATTCTATTTAAATGATATGTATAGAATATGTACATTTTCTTCACTAATGGAAAAATGGTGCCGAATGGCTGTATTTAATTAAACAGTGAAAGGACTGTAGTCTACAGTCTTCTGATGTGTAGGCCTTGCCTTTCTATCCTTATTTATTATAACTAAAATAATTAAATAAGATAAATACAATCTTTTGGTTAAAATAAAGTCAAAGTGTTCAGTTAAATAAAACAAAGTGATGTGTTGCCTGTTTAAATTAATTGTATTAATACCTTGGAGACCCACTGATTAAACACATTATTTTACATTTAGGATGACCCTATATAAATGGCAGCACTTTGACTAATTAAATAGTAAAACTAAATAGTTGTGTTATCTAATAGTATAGTAGCAGTACTATATCTTTTTCGTTCTAAGATGCAGTTTTCCCCCCATTTAAATGTCTCTTAAAAATGGGGTGTGGATTAGAATCAATGGCGTCTTAGAATCGGTTCTTTTTTCAACCGACGCTCTAAATGGCTCAGAAAATGATAGTGATATTGATTCAAATGCGGATTTCAACGTCTCAGAAGAATTAGACTGATTCAGAAAGAAGCGGCGAATAACATAACTTCTGATAAATAAGGTACTAGTGCTGTTACTAGATTGAATTCTGTAATATATTATATCAATGCGGAATAAGGAAGGTTATATTTATAGTAAGTGTACCCGCGTTTGCATGGAAAGAGAGTGGAAAGTAATAGTGGAAAGTAATTTTGGAAAAAACACGCTCAGTACACCTAACCGAGATTCGAACCGCAATCTCGCCATCAGCAGTCTAGTCTACTGCAAGAGTAGCACATAAGACCATGATGCCACGAAACCGGGTATTTTATTATGTTAATGGCAATCAAAAATTAAGGTGCATCTTACAATCAATAGTGTCTTAGAATCGAAGAAATACGGTATATTATTACTGTGCTGCCATCTATATAGTGCACTCTTAACTGGAAAATAAAATTATCTTGTCAGCAGTCAACCTAGTACTCTAAAACACTACCGTACTATGAAACAAAGGGGTTGTGAGTAACAAGGTCTCCTCGGGGGGAGATAAGAAATACTGGCATTTTATTTATTTCAATCTTGAATCGCTTACATCTAGGATGGGTCTTTCAAATCAACTAATAATTATGGATATTCAATAGGTGAAAATTCGTAACAGTTAAAAAAACAAACTAAAACAGACTTTTTATTAATATTATTTTTTCCAAGCTTTCATAATGGTTGCTTGGTGGTTTACCTCAACCTAATTTTACGCCAAACCCAGCAACCATAATCCAGACCATTAATTTATCACTTAACTGGGTGTAAATCCAATTTAATGTGGCAACAACAAAAAAAAAAAATTCTACAGTTTAATTATGATTTATATTTCCTATGGCAACTTAATAATTGATGTGAAAAGATCGAAGTGAAAGGGGAAGGGAATCAAATAAATGTGAGAAAGTAATCCCCCTATACTTATGATGTAAATTCTAAGCTTTATTTACTGTAAGTAATATGAAGATTCAGATTAGCGATTTAAAAAAAAAGTGGATTCAATCCACCTTTATTTTATCTAGTTTAGTGGAGGCCCAAATATTATGAAGAAATGTGTTGTTACTCTTTCAATTCAGGCTACTAAGAAGACGTTCGTCGTTTGTGTTGGATTTTCATGTCTCCCTTTTCCTGCGTGTTTTCCTTGTTATGACTTGTTAGTTTATCTATCCATATTGTCATCACTTTTAATATTTTAAATATCAATTATATAAAGAGTAAATACATAATTATCTATGTAAATGTGTTTCGAATAATCTGACTGAATTGAACCATAGTTTTTGTTGTGAATCCCAGACCAAGCCAACAGCTCACTACACAGTAACATTATGTCAGCGTATGCGCCGAGAAGACTGGACAGCAGATTCCGTGACGATCAGTCGCTATCCGCCTCGTTCATGTACGTCACCAGATTGTGATCATCGATACCGGTCTCGTCCACATAGTGGACGGATTTCTCTGCCGCAGATTTTACGCACTGCAAAAACAGGAACACGATGAGTATTAGCAATTCATAGCATATACTATGTTCTGATACATTGCGTTCATAGTGTACGCAACGTTCCGATGCATTCTGTAATATAGCCCTGACAAAACCAGCACAAAGGTACATTTCTTATCATTTCTACCTTCCTCATCCCTAACACATCAGAGTAATTAGTACATATACATGATCAGACACCCTAGCTTTGTCGGTAGCGTGTCTATCTACTGAGCTAAGGGCCCCTGATTCGATTCCCAGCATGACCGAAAAATCTATCATTGGTGAAATGTGTGTTTACCCTTTCCCACTGTACCATCTACGTCACACCTTGAGGACTATTTGAAAGGTGTGCCGATAGATGGCACTTCACGCCCACTGTGGCCAAAGGTGGAGTGCATAAGAATAAGTCAGTGATGTACGGATTGTCGAACAGGATAGGACTGACCCATGCGCCACACGAGGTAGAACAGTGTCAGACAAAAAAAAACATTTCTTTAGTGCCCAGTGGGCCAGTGTATTCGAGTGTTTAAGTGTGTTCTGTTTAATTTGCCCTACAATATTGTGGGCCATCTAAGTTAATCAATTTACTCATTAATATAATTATGTTGCACTCAACCTCACTGTGTTTTCTTTATAAGTGGATTAGTCTTATTTTGTAAACAAATAACGGGGGGGGATAGTAACCAAGTATCAAAGCTCAATTAGTGGAATTTTCTCGGTCAGAGAGGTGACGTGGCGGCCGTGTAGTGACATATTGGTATTACGTTGTGTCGGGGAAATGTACCTAGTGATAACAAAAAGGGTACAACATTGATGAATTAACGGCCGAGGACTGGATGTTGTGTCTGTCCTAGTCTTAAGTTATATTATAAGGCATATGAAGCTACGACAGACCTAGCAAGCCGGTAGTGGACAATATATGGGTTGGATAAAAAACTGATCACAGGCTGGAAACAGTAATGGGTGTAAATTAACGTACATGCATGTAACCCGAAAGGGTAGTAAGACGCAGTGCTAAGAAAAACAAATTTCAAATATAATTAATTTCACAAGGTTCAAATATAACGGATGTCCGAGTAAAATTAGTTGTAAATAATCAGTCTAGTTACATTCTAAGTTTGCCTGTTCTTGGGGTTTCTGCTAGATCGTCAACTATTGTCAATTACATTCTTTGAATTGAAAAATGACACTTGGACACAGGAATCGAACCTGGGACCTTTGGCTTAGTATGCCAATGCTCTTACCACTGAGCTATCCAGGAGTCATCCCGTACCCAGGGTCATTCTTCACTCATATTCTAAGGTAGAGTCTGTGATGGACGTGCGGAAATTGTCAGCTACATATGGGCTAAATATGAGTGAAGAATGACCCTGGATCACAAGACCATTCCTGGATAGCTCAGTGGTTACAGCATTGGCATACCAATCCAAAAGTCCCGGGTTCACTTCCCGTGTCCAGGTGTCATTTTTCAATTTAAAGAATAGGATATTTAGATGCGGCTATAACCGTAATTAAAAAAATCCAATAGCTTGGCTATTAAATTCATTAACACCGATTATGATTAACTCCCTCTTGTGCCATAATCTCCTGATACAATAACAAATCCTCACATCATGAACAGTGATCCGAGGAGCAGTGATCTGTTCGGGGTAGTGCCAGGGCTTCCAGTTGGGGTTGTTGTCCTGCTTCCACTGGGGGTACCCCCGTGATGCCTTCAACAGCTTCTTAACCATCTGCAACGACACTTGTCCTTCAGGCGTGGGGTAAATTATATACAAGTTTTTTAAATGTTTTCATAGGTTTACAGAATGCGTACGGATGACCCTAGTGATACATAAGTGTACTTGTAAGAAATTACAAATAGAATACATAAAAAAAAAAATCAGAGCCAGGATTCACTAAAAATTTCAAATTGGCTTGCAACGCGACTTACTAAAAGGGGGGAGGAGGGGGAGTTGTGTTGCTCATTTCACACTCCCCCTCTTGATGAGTTCTGATAAAATGAAACCCTAGGTCGGGGAATTTGGCGGTAACAATCGATTTACTTTAAGAGACAACCATTAATTACCTCTTTGTTCAGTGGCAGCAGTGTAAAGTATAGAATATGTTTTTTTCATTGTAACAGCCATATTGTGTTTGTTCCTTTTATATGTTTGTATCCACCTTTCCTGTACCTTCTTATAAATATAGCAAACTAATGTATTGGGAAGAATTGAGTACTAACAAATAATAACAATTAGAGATGAAAATCCAGGGGAAGGGAATGTATTTGTTAAGTTTTTTAACATTATAATATCGCAAGTTTTAACATATCTGGTCTCTAGCAGACACAACGTTAGTGAAACGTTCAACCACCAAGCGCTGTAGTTGATAAATGAGTGCTGAGACGAGAATTATAACTGTTATTGCTTTATCGGAACTCATTTGATGTTTCTGGTGCCGACGTGCTTGGGCGAAATTAAACTGAAATGAAGACAAAATCTTGTGATAGATTGAATTCATGCATTCCATTTAAATAGTGTGATTTTATTTTTCTATAAAAAATAATTGAAAATTTTGGTTAACAGAAAATTTTCTGTAAATACTTAAGGTAAAATTTCCCATCTTACATCTCTAATTGAAACTTGGATGGTGACGCTACTCCCTGGTCCGACAGTATTCCTATAGAAACAACCGTGCGGAGCTATAAAGTCGTAACTCGGCGGTTGCCTGGTCAATCCTGACTCACCTTGGGCGCAAATATTTGAGTTATCCTGTTGACTATCCAAGGGGGCAGATTCCCCTGGGGATCTGTCTGCGACACGTAACCCAGTTCACAGCCCACGTCCCCTGATGTCCGCACCAAGAACCCTGGCAAGCGCAAAACATAGATTGATAACGGTTCTCGGGGCCATCTTTTGCAATGTTATATGTGGATACAGGGGTGTGTAGATGAAATGAGAAGAGGAGGGTGAAGGAGGATGTTTATAAGTCTGATATATAACCATACAGTACAATAAACATAATATGTATAACGCGTCTTGGCTACATCACTCGTAGCACAGTTTGTGGAAAGATCAGCCAGTAATTACAAAACCGTTGTCCAGGGGACGTCCGAATGTACTAATCACACATCCTTTCCGGGGAGGCTCTCTCCATGTCCCAATGAGATGATGGTGATAGTATCAGGGTGTGAAACAAGAGGAAACACTTAAACCTAACTTAAGCCTAACCAACCCAAACCCCGGTAACCGTTAGGGTGATTCCCCTTTTGTAAAAATAACAAAGGTACCAGCCCGGAATCAAACCCCGGGACCCCTAGGCGCATAGCCAGTGGTCGAATGGTCCAAGGCGCTATTCTCACAAGAGACTGGACTGTCAAACTGGAGGATCTGGGGATAGAATCCTGGTCAGGTGTAATGAGGTTTTTTTCCCCCCCCGAATGGTTTTTCACTCTAACTCCAGAAAAGTTTGGATACATTTCCTCTAAATTCAACCTTCCTTATCCTTACCACCTTAACATAGTTAGTACATATGTGTACAACCCAAACAAGTAATAATTTGGGGTGCTAAAAAAAATAGGTTATGAAGGGTTGAAAACCCCATTCCCCCCGCTATATCCTGGGTGAAATATTCACTCCAAATGATATGTTTGATGAATTAATGAATCTCTAAGAAAACATTAGGGCCTAAGGATACTTGTAAAAACATGCCATGTTTGTATGTACCTATATAATTACAGTGAACTTTCTTAACAGCAGACACAGTTCTGTTATTAATTCAGACACTCTCTACTAGCAAACCTCCTTACCTGTTAGGAAGGATGTGGCTCGAATGAGTCCTCGACGAGGAGGGAAGTCCTTATGGTACACGGAGTGGTTCAGGATGTACTGCTCCTGTCCTGTATCCAGCCAGGACCTTTGCAAGACAAAGTCTCGGTTCTTGAGCGGCGCTGGACATGACACTGCGGCAAGAATCGTAACGTTAGTTGACGCAATGCCACACACGCACTTGTGCGAGGGTCGAGCACTGCAAGTTACAACAACTTTTAACTGACTCGAGTTCCTCGGCTGGGGATCAAATAGTGATAGTTGCACGCATCGACAGGACAGTACCAGTACTCATACAGTCTTAGGTGTGAGGTGTGCACACATCATCAGACTTGTACTATTTTTTATGCAGTCTAAGGTGTGGGAAGTGTGCACATCAGATCTACATTGGTGTTCACACAGAATGAGGTGTTGGAAATGTGCAAATCATCAGATCTACATTGGTGTTCACGCAGACTGAGGTGTTGGCAATGTGCAAATCATCAGATCTGCACTGGTGTTCACGCAGACTGAGGTGTTAAAAATGTGCAAATCATCAGATCTGCACTGGTGCTCACACAGTTTATGGAGAAATGCTCACAATAGACTAGATTACCGAGGATGAAGAGATTGATATATTTAAGTCGGTTGCACTTGGGGGTGGTTTTCACATTCTCTTTCCATGCAATGACGGATATAGCAACCATAAACTACCCTACCCATTCCTAACCCTTGGAATAAATCGTTAAGTAACACTTGTGTTAAATAATATTAGTAAACCAAAAATTTTAAAAAGTGCATTTTCAAAATCTACCTCTGGTGAAGTGGAGATACACAAACTTAACCTAAAGAGAAGTTGAGAGCCCACATTACGGAATTAATCATTTCAACTTTGTGTGTCAGTGGCTGCTAAATTGACCTCTCGGGTCAAGGTCAGTTTGCTAGTGTTAGTAGTCGCTGTGCGTCATTTTATATTATTAATTTTTTCAATTAGTATTTATCACACCCAACTTTTAGCCTCCTGATTATAATCTCATTTAAAATCACGAAGACCTGCAGTGGTAGAAATGCAGAATAAGTGTCAATCTTACCTTTGCCACCGATGGGGAGGATGGGTTTCAAATCTTGACCGGATACAGTGAGGGTGGTTTATCAAAAATAGTTCCCCAGTTTCTCTCCGCGCAAATTAGGTTAAATCACATTTAAATTCTAGTTAGGGCCTATCTCATCTTGGCCTTATTAGTGTAATTAAAAGTGAGATGGTCTAGACAAGTAAGTTATAAATCTTGTGCATGAGTGTAACTGGTAGAGATTTACCACCGTTGTGACATTCAAGCTCAGCGGTTCTCGATGAAAATTATAGATTGAGCGCTTGTGGGGCGTTATTAAACACGTGTACATACTTGCATAGTAGCCAACATCATTGTTGGGATTAAGGCAGCCGATATCATGCGACTCTAGCATGTGTTGGTCCCAAACTTTGCGATACTCTGGATCATGCAAGACATCGTACATTTGTACAGGAGACACATCCGAGAAGATGCTGCGGATCTGAAACAAATACGTTGTATCCTGGACTATGCAACAAATACACGAGTAGCAAAAAGCTTTGTACTATCAATTATTTGAGATATTTACTTACAGGAGTTTTATTGTTTGCTGATACACTTGAACGCAAAGTTTTTTTAGTGGATTTTCCAAAAGTTTGATTTAGTATTCGGGGTTTATTATTATTATTAGCACCGCGTCTTGCTACCCGTTCGGGCTATACGCACTTACGCTAATGTGCAATGGTAGGGTGATTGTGAGATGAAATGGAGGACCTACAGTTTAACGTGGAATCCGAACCACAGTGGAGGCTTCGGGGTTTTATTTCCAGCTAAAAGTTTGCCGCCTAATTTTACTTGGTGTTTAAGAGGCTGCTACGTGTGAGGTTAGATGAGAAGTGCTTCATGATAAATTAGTTAGGTCTTTAGACACCTGATACGTGACATACAGCAAACTGGATCAGACACATCCTTATGAGGAACTGTCTTCTGCATGTCGTTGAAGGACAGGTGTATGGAAGGAAGATTCAAATATTGGATGACTTGAAGGAAAGAAGAAAATTCTGGGAGCTGAAGGAGGAGGGAGAAAACGGGGAGCAATGGCGATCTAAGTTCACCGACAAAAAGAATGGACCATTCGTAAGTCAGAACACCTAATAATAATATGCAAGTAGAGAAGAAGTTAGGGTCTATATGTACAATTCATTTACACTAATAGGGTAGCAGGCTTACCTTGAAATTTTCCATTATGGTGTGTAAACTGTGTAAAACGTCAAGGTAAGATCAATCCCTTTTCAGGATAAACGGAGTCTACTTGTCGTGTGATAAGTTTGACGAATAATGCCGATATATTTTTTAATCTAATTGTAATATGATTTACTGTAGCAACTTAAACTTTATAATCTATAAGGTGAGGAAATGTATTAGAATTCACCTCAAGGGGAAATAGGAAACCGCACCACGGAAATATTCACCATTGGTGCCACCGAGCGCTATTCAGACTTTTGCCTTTCATCTTAGAGCTAGACGTGGCAATGACTGAATCAATCCTGTTTACTATTTTAAATTATTAGTTCACAATATTATATTGTTATAAACCAATATGCGCCTAATAGTGCCTTGAGATCAATTTGGTAGGTCTATTTATAATATTATTTTATGTTCAGAATAATTGGGAGTAAGCATCGACTGTAATAAAAAATCAGGTAACAAACGTATATCTGACTCGGAAGCTAATCCAGGGTTCAATCTCGACCCCCCCCCCNCTATTTGGCACCCCCCCCCCCCCCAAAAATGCTTAAAATTGAACCTGTTTTCTACTTACTTTGATCATTTTGAAGTTTGTGCTCGAGACAGACTTTGTCCATACTTTCGTGGATCCTTTATTATACTCCAACTTCCAGCTCGTGTGAATATCAATAAGCTGTTTGAGCTTTGCAAAATCTTGATCTTCAGCCACTCTTACTATCCCAACGTCCATTCTGTGGTTTCAAATTTATGGAAATAAAAAACCAAGTTCAATTCGAAGTCTATCGCTTAGAAATATGTATTAATAAATCCAAATGCGTTAGCTAATAGACTGGTATAGTTGTAAAAACTATTATTCATGCTCTTTATTTGAGGTTAGGTCAAATGAAATGACAGCCACTAATAGCAATTTTTTTAAATGCGAATGAAACAGCTGATTAATATGGCGGTGTGCGCACATTTAAGTGTCCGCATTTTTATATAAAAATAATTCGTAGATGTTTTGTTGTTTTGTTTTAAGCCAGTACTGAAGTAAGTATTATTTTATGAAAATATATTTAAATTATTATCATATGCATTCATTAAGTGTTTTTTAACCTGTTATGATAAAATAAAATTTAATAATTACGAATATTGGTTGCATGAGGTTACAAAATGTGGTTTTGAAAAGATATTTCGAATATATTTCACAATGGTTAGTAATGAGCTTGAATTAAAATGCTAAAAGAAAACAATTCCAATAGGAATTAGACGTAATAAAACCTTAATAATAGAAATATATCATGCAAGGTGTTTTTATTTTCTATTTCTAGAGAGTATAAATTGAGCCATATGATAGCCTATATTATCATTTCATTTGTTCATTCTAATTTTCACAGTAAGAGCTTTGCCCCTTATCTGTAAGCTAGGAAATCTACAAGATCTGCTTTCATTTATTGATACATCAAGTCATGTGAACTTAGGCTTTTTCTATGAAAATTGGACTATAGCTAATATATCATTAGATATGCAAGCCTATGTGTTTTAGGATTTATCATACCTAATTTCATAAGAAGCAATAGTTTTATCAATATGATTCATAATTTATAGCAAAAAAATCTGAGTACATATCCTAGCTTTATGTGTCTTCTTGTGGACTGTCATATCGTCAAACAAGGTCAGGCGGAAATATATTGTTTCTTTTTGGATTGCACCAACTCCAAGGTTTCAACACTTATGATAGTAGGGCAGTTACAAGAAAAATAAATCTACAAAAATAAAGAGTTATCAGCATGTTATCACTTGACTGGGATTAAAGTTATGTAATCAACTCAATCCAAAGAATATAACTTTTTTTTTTTTCCATTTCTAAGAGTTACTAATGTTTAAGAGACTGTCTTGGCACAAACTTCAGTGTTGATTGTTTACAGAGATCGACTTGGAGCTTCAAACATGATACATTCCCACTTCGCATTGAACGAGGACTTGGATCAACGAATCAGCCAATGGCTTGAATGGGACAAGGTAACAATGGTTCAAGGCGTCACTCTCACAATACACTGGACTACCGATGACCGGCAGATCAAGGTTCGAATCCTGTCGGGTCTACTGAGGGTGGTTTATCCTAAATGGTTTTCTGCTCCCCCTACATGCAAATGTGGGTACACTTCCTTTAAATTCAATTTTCCTCATCCCTAACTCATGTGTACAACCTGATCAGGTAGAAAGACACGATGGTAGAGAAAAAAAATTATAATCCCCAGATGTTTGTACAATTTTCATAGGAAAAGCCTTATATTAACAGCTTGTAAAGCTACCAGATCCACTTCCATGTATCCATACGGATCTGCGGCTGTCACTTTTGATAGATATTTTCAAAACCTCTAAAACAACTTTTTTTTTTATTTGAGATATTGAACGTGGACTTTCTGAACTGACTGATGTACACCTCGTTTAACCTGTAAACTAGTTGTCTTACCTTGACGTATTGCACTATGGTAATATCTTATGTGCTGTACCATAGTAGAATAATCCAAGGTAAGGTTGCCGCCTTACAGGGTAAGTAAAGGGTACATACATTAGCCCCATGGCTTCTTTGGTGCTGACTGACAGCTGACGGCTTTAAAAAGCTACCAGACCAAATTATGTATCCTTACACCGAACCATATGATCTGCAGAAACATGTGTTTAGCAGCTGTCACTTCTGACAGTCAACATTTAGGTATATACCTAAATGTTGACTGTCAGTAGTCAGCTGTGAACTGTCAGTCAGCACCAAAGAAGTCATGAAGCTACTATATGTTATATTTTTGTATGCAAACTTGCACTCATAGAAAACTGTGTCACACAGGGAAATTTGTTCTCAAAGAGTGTAGACATATTAAATATTAAGAATACCAAAAATAATTTGTGAAGGATACTAGTTGAAGTGATCATACAATAATCTTCAGGATTGGCCTAAAGGGGGGGCTAAGGTTCAATCCCAAACAGCTGCACAGAAAGAGGTTTCACAATAATTACTATTAAAACTCACATTTTT
>CABFWB010000339.1:8379-33212 GCA_902151455.1 Timema bartmani | reverse complement strand
AGAAAAAAATTTGCACTATTTAAATGTAACAGATGCAACTAAGATGTCTCAATTTTTAAAGTTTCCATTCGAGTTTAATTTATTCTGAGGATGTTAACACCAGAAACATCATCAAAAGAGTTACAATAAAACAATAACAGAGATTACAGTTCTCTTATCACACACTCACATATCGACTACAGCGCCCGGTGGTCGAATGTGTCACTAACATCGGGTCTACTGTAGACCAGATATATATATTAATAGTTAGTAATTCAAATGTATAATCAAACCTTAACAATTAAATTCAGTTCTACTCTAGGTTTGTCATCCGAAGTTTTTCCGAAAGATTTATATATTTCACCATCATCATCATCAGTTATCATAATCATTATCATTATCAATAGTTACCAGCCTGTGGCCAGGTCAGTTTAGTAAAATGCCCCCATCGGCTTCTTTACTTCCACCATTCTTACTCCTTTAGTTGCGTCTCCATACTTCTCCTCCAGCTTGCACACTTTCTCTTATCTGCTCCGCCCATCTCTTTCTTGGTCTCCCTTGCGGTATTTTTCCTCCATCTACATATTATCTAATTGCCTTTATTTGTTAGGTTTCAGTATTCTCTATAAACTTCCCCCATCGCTACCCCCACACTTTTCCACCAAACACGCGCTTTGATTACTCTAATTTATTTGATCTAAAATTTGTCAGAAAAATTTAATGTCTAATCTTGAATAATTGATAATTATAAAAAAATGTTACACAAATAAAGTTTGAACACAACACATGTGAGTTTTTGTTAGAACTTATTCAGATGAAAATATTTTTATGAGTTTATTTCACTTGTTAAAATTGATATTTATACAAGTTCACCCGAGTGTCATCAATTATTTTTGATTGAAAATAAATTTAAAATACTTGATGAGACTAAGAGGAAACCCTCATAACTAAACAAGATATATATGATACAAAGTTCATATAATACAGTTGTAGAAAATAACCCCAATTTTTTTTTTTAATTTATTTATTTGAGGTATTTAACGTGAACGTTCTGAAATGACTGATTATAGCGGCACATGAGAATTTCTATAAGCGAGAGCGAAAGGGCCAACCAATTTTGCCGGAAAGATATTTTCACATACCTTGCTAGCTCCTTTAACACACCGCCCTCGACAAGGGACTGTGACGGCTTATATAAAACAGTAAAAACACTTTTCTATTGACTTAATAAGCCCAAGATGGCCGGACGTAGTACCTGACAGTATGTGCGACCGGGCAGTGGCCTGCTTCAACTTGGCCCAGTCCCCCAGGTGGCACACCCCGGTAGCGGAGAACAGGAGGGCCCCAGCCTCGCACCAGCAGGACTTGTTGTCATCAATATGTTCCACACCCCCGACTGAACTAAACAGCCCCAAGGAGGTGACAGGGACATAGCGCTGGGCGAGAGCTCCTGCCCGACACATCAGGCGAGAGGCGACGAGGGTCTCTGCCCCCACAGCAAGGACAGGAACTGGCCGAGAGCACCCCTGAGGGATAGGGGTTACACACATGATTAGATATTAAATCGATAGGTCTGTCTAAAAACGACAATAGCTCTTTAAAGAACACCTCTTTGAGGTACACTTCATTTATCCTGAAAGGTAGCAACTATCGTACCTGCGAGGCAAGACTGAGAAGAAGTCCCAATTTCAAATGAAGGAAGGTGTCACCAGGATAGAAGTCTGAGCCTATACAGGCTGCGAGGCTGGCCACAAACAACCAGGGGGACTGCGGGGAGCATTCGCTAGGTCAGAGGACAATCGGTTGAAACCATTAGATAGGACAGGTGATGACAATAAAACATCGAGGGTTTCCAGGGGATAACTGTTGGAATATTGGCTGACTGAGGGTCTTCATGGGATTACTGTTGGAATACTGGCTGACTGAGGGTCTTCAGGGGATTACTGTTGGAATACTGGCTGACTGAGGGTCTTCAGGGGATTACAGATGGAATATTTCAAGTAGTGTATTGATATTCATTATAATAAGAGTTCAAAGTTCTAAGTAATAATGTGTTAAATGTGTATCAACACATCAATTTAGTAATTTAGTTTTTAAATTGTGTGCTGCGTCAAATCCGGTGGTACATTCAAGGAAACGCACCTTACCCCGAGGTATAGCTGGTGTATGGCTGGCGGTAAGACAAGCAGGGGTAACTCCTGAGTCAGCATTGTGTACGGGGACCTCCAGCGGGATACCCGCCAAGCGTGGAACATGTCCGAGTCGTTGTACCCCACGACGCTGTAGTCCACACCCAACTCTAGGTCACAGGTCAGATCATCTAGGAGACATCCACCCAGACAACTTGTCAACATACACTCAGAGGAACATCGGGTCTGTCTTTCATCGCTTCTTCCTACCCTTTGGGTAGGTATTACTTTAATGCCTGAGAGCTAACCTGTGAAACAGACCATGAGCGCCTGATGCCTGCCCTTGGCTACAGCTGTTAGGGCCCCATGGGGCAGGAGGAACCCCACCACCTGGTCCCCGATGTCCCTGGCACGAGGGACCTCCTCCAAGTCTGAGCCGCACAGCCTACACCGAGGAGAGGTCACCAAGAGTCTGGTACTGCGGCGACCACGGCTGTTCTTGCAGGTCGCCACTGGACAGCGATACACAGCACTCACCCTAGGATCAGTCAGTCATGATATTTACATCATCATCAACCGTTTTCAGCCGGTGGCTGGGTCAGTTTAGTAAAAATGCCTTCGTCTCTCCTGCTGATAAATAGGTACAAGTATTTATTCCCCGCCCACCAACCCAACATATTGCTATATCACTCACACATATTTCCCTGGAGCAGTCCTTGCTACAAGGACCCCCTGCATCCTAGCAAGTCCTGTCACCTTGGTGTCGGGCCCCATGCAGACATCTGGGACAGAGGGGAAGGACTGCAGCCTTATCGTCACCTGCAAACAGTCAAACAAGTGCTGTTACCTTGACGAGCGAGTCCGAGAAGGTTGGACACTTTCGACATTTCACAACAAATTCATTCATTGAAATTGTCCAAAGTCAACTCGGCCACGCGAGGACAGAATGAGCTGCTACTTGAATAAAGAAATAGTGGCTCTGGTCTAGAAAACTGAGATTAACGGCCAGAGGGTTTGTAGTGCTGACCACATGACACCCTCTAGCTGCTAATGTTGGCACATAAGGCGGCCTGCTCGGTCGTTATAGCTTGATTACGGGCTGACGCCATAGAGTTTTTCTTTTTAATTATCTGTTATGCAAAGTTTCTTGTTAATCGTATCAGGGTAAAAGAAAAATAGATTTTTTTTTTGTATAGGAATTCCTGTATCATTTGGTTGTACACTAAAGAGCTTGACTTTTTAAATGTTATCAGTTTTATCTGGGTGAAATAAGTTATGTTCTTCCAAAATTGAACAGAATAAATATAAAAGGACCCGCTTCGGTGGTTGAGTGGTTTAGGGTGTCACACTTGCAATAGATTGGACTGCAATGATAGGGAGGTCGGGTTTGAATCCCGGTTGAATGTACTACTTTGGGTGGTGTTTCCTTATAGGATTTCCACTCTACCTCGATGTGAGTGCGGGTACATTCCCTCTAAATTCAACCTTTCCCAACAACGTAATTAGTACAAATGCATAACAGCCCAAACAGATAATAAGATGAAGTGACATTTTTTAATATCGAGAATCATATGTGGCCAGCGTAACGTGTTTGTCTAGAACAATGGTAATCAATCTGGGTTTCGTGAAGACTTCTTAGGGACTACATAAAGTTTAAAATATATATATAATATATAATTTCTCATATCAAAACTTATTGTTTGATAAATTATTTTAGAAGAAATTCATTTTTATTTATTTTAGATGTAGATTACAGAATATTTATAACTTGTGTCATGCAACAACAACTTTGGGGGTACACAAACAAAAGAGGATGAACACCACTGGCTTAGAGGGATAGTTTCCACTCCTGGGGATCCCCAGGTGACTAGTAAACGGTCATAATACCAGCTCGAGACACTTAAGGTACAAGTATTCCGACCAGAATCAAAGAGGGTCGCAATACTCTTATCGTCTAATACAAACAGTCGACTCACCTGCACCTGCTCACCACTGATGGAGGGGAGTGGTCCAAGGGCTTTCACCGAGAGGTGGACCACTTCCTGTATTACTTGCTTCGCTACGAGAGGCTCCTCCAGGAGCAGACGCCCCAACAAGTCTGCAAGTTGGACCAGTCGAGTCTNTTGGACCCGTCGAGTCTTTTTTTTTTTTACACATAAACAGGTCGTTTGGACGGCTAGTGCACAGTGATGGGAATTTAGGAATACAAACATATGGTTTTGTTCACGTGTGGGTGTGTGTATATATATTTATGGATAGGTCTCGCTACACCCAATATCATCGCTGAGGGAACTACAGGTTTTATTGAGAAACGATTTATCTTCGCTCTATCTTGGTTTAACTGTTGCCAAATCTCCTCTCTCTCAGTGATGTCTGAAGGTGGTGTGCTGGGGTAAAAAGGAACTACTGGCAACATTGACGAATCAGCGTTGCAAAACTTGTCTTATATTTATGGGGAGATTTACTACAACAAAACAAGAGAATGACAACGCTGTTTACCAATAGTAACTATACAGTTCGCTCAGAGATGATATCCAGTGTAGTTCATAATTATTGGGGAGGACAGAGCGAAACCATTTTCACTTTTAATTATAAAATAAAAATTATTTCGTATTGAATAGATAGCATGAATAAAAATATAATTCATCTGAGAGAAACGTCCTTGTTCTTTATGCATTGCTCCAAGCATGAATTTTTAATTTTTCTGAATAAAACACAGAATATTTGGTGTGTGTGTGTGTATATATCACAGTCATGGAGTTAAGTCTATTCCTACAGGTTCAACCAACAATGCTAGTTAAGGTAAACTATACCATGATTCTAGAAGAAAGAATCTTTTCCATTTTTTTAAATNTGGAGTTAAGTCTATTCCTACAGGTTCAACCAACAATGCTAGTTAAGGTAAACTATACCATGATTCTAGAAGAAAGAATCTTTTCCATTTTTTTAAATTTTTTTTTTTTTTGTTAACATTGATAAAGTTTTACTATATACCGGTATCTACAGTACCTATTAGTGATATTTTATTAGGTATTGATAAAGTCTATCAAAAGTGACAACTGCAGAACATATGACTTGATGTATGAATATATGAAAATTGGTTTTACTTTTTGTAACTGTAAACAAGTTTTTCCCTATCTGAATTGGATTGTAGCATTGCTACACATTTATGAGAAAAAATAGTTTGAATCAAAGTGTAAAAAAAAAAATCTATCTTTTAAAATATTTAATATTAATATAGGTAGGTCAGAGCTATGAAACATCACTTTCTTTAATTGTTGTAGGGTTCTAAATTGATTTTATTTTATTTTTCAAATTTCAAATATTATATTTAAATAATTTTGATGCAGGTGTGTTATTTAAGGTAAACTATATAAAGAGTGTTATTCATTATTATTTTGGTTAAAAGGTTTCATAATAACATAAATTTGATAATTTTTATACAAATAATTAACAAGTTTGTAAAACCATTGTGTTTTATTTAATTTATATATTTGAATGAGCCACCGAGACTATTTCAACTCTGACCACCTAGTTACTCTCATATTAGTTAGAGTGCGACTGTAGCTGACCATGTTAAAAATAAATTATCTCTTTTTACAAAGAATAGTAGGAACGCCAAAAATGAATTATTTTTGTTTCTCTCATAATAATTATATTTTTCGTGAAGTGGTGAAATTATATCCATTCATTGTTTTCTTTCTGAAAATAATTTTGATCTCAATCAGAACAACCATAGCAATTTAAAGTAAGGTGTAGTTGTTAATGTATTGTTTGTATACTTCAGCTATTATGATTAATGTGAGAACTCTAATTCATTGTTGGAAACCCACTTTCGAGCACCACCATTGAATGAAAACCACTATATATGTCTTGTTTGACTTATTAGCTAAAAAGTAAATTTAAAACATTCATCTAATGCTTCTAATAATACATTCTTGTGAGTTAGCCTGCTGCATAGTTTCTCTTTACATAATTAATTAAACTAATAATGTAAATCAACTGTAATAATTTACTCCCGCCATTGTGGCAACATAAGAGTTTTTCAAATTTAAAGAATCAAGAGTTTTAATAGTGCGGGAGGTTTTGTTCAAGTGTTTTTATGTTATCTTGTGGATTTGATTATAGGATCAAAATTCAAAGTGTTTACTTATAGAAAGAAAAAATAAAGGCTATTACTCTATAATAGGACAATAATGAGCTCTTACCTGACATATCTGTTAAATGGACCAAATCGATCTGTATCAAGAATCGTAATGGTGGTTCAAAATCTTCACAAACTTGTTTGTTTTCACTTTTCATTGAGTTTTTATATCTCAAACTTTCATTGTATAGTATTAAAAGTTGACCAGACTTATCGAAATATCTTACACATTCATCTTTCAATTTCAAAATTGCTATTTGAGACATAATAAGTCACCAACAAGACTAAAACTAAAATCCCTATACTTAAAACGGTTAGTACTTTAACAAGTGTGTGATTGAATATTTTATTCGAAATAAAATGTTCCATTTCAGAAACAATGAGCTGATCACAGATTTCGGAGTCAAAAATGGTAAGTTTGATGGAACTTTTTATTTAACTACACTTTAATAATAGTTACCTAGAAAATGTTTGTCATCCTAAATATTTTAAAAGTTAAATAAATTTTCTTATTTTTCATTGAACTGCCATTAATATTTATTTTAAAATTTTACTAAATAACATTATAATCTGGAAAATATAGCATTGGATTAATACAACAAAGGAATTTAAACTTTTATAAATTAAAGTGATAACAATAGTAAATGTAAGGTGTTTTAAAAATACCACTAGAAGCGTGTTACTAGTTCGTAGAATAAATAATTCGGAAAAAATACCATTAGAAGCGTGCTACTTAGCTAGTATAATAGTTCGGCAATTGGCAACATTATTGATTAGTGCTGTAGCGTTGACATAGAATTGAACTAGGTGTTTATTAGTAATTCGGGTTGCCTTCCCGGAACTAGGGTTAAAAACGGTGTCTTTTAATTGATTAAATCTAGCATTTGCTCCAAATACAATTTGTAGCGCACTAACTTTCTTCTCGTAACCTAAACAAATTATCCAACAACTTATCCAAGCCAGTATTCAAAGCGTAATGCAAGCTTACTCGTACACATCACGTACATCGATTATATATTTACACAAGAATAAATAAATCATCCAGGCATCATATACCTTTTATTGTTTTTAGTTTATTGTATTTATTGTTTATTTTACTGTGTGATTAAAATCTTAACCACTTTCTTTAGTATGTCAAGAGAAAGAAGAATAAAAATATTCTTATCCCCCACCAAAACAACAACTGCCCGAACAATGTAAACATATATTTTTATAACATTAGCCTCTGTTTATCGAGTAATACGTACCCGGGACTATTATAATCTATCAACATCATTGCAACAATTGAAAAAAAAAAGTTATTCGTCTCTATACAAAGGATGCTAACTTTTTTTTTTTGTTCGTTCATTCTAGTATAAGACCTTATTCTTATATGTTGCGTAGGTTAGTTAAATAAATTTAGAGCATAGCTAACGTTAAATTATTATTATTATTATTATTATTATTATTATTATAATTATCTTTTGTGAAAGCTATAAAAAATACTGTAGGAGGTGTGGTATGTCACAACTAGGAAAAGTTTTCATGTATCCAAACCATTATAATCTGTAAGATAATTAAATGTTACGTTGTTTACATTCATAAAAAAACATTCATTTTAAATAATTAACGGTTTTTGCATTATTGGAACATGAATTTATGAAAATAACCGTTTGGGTTTCTTTTTTTTTTTGTGAAAGCGCTGTTTGTGGGTCACGTAAAAAATGCTTTACGAACGAGAGCTTCTAAAAGGCTGCGTTCTCTTCACAAACTAAGATGGCGAACCAGCCTAAACAAGGGCCGTTTATGAAGTCATACAAATTGTAGTTGGTTGTTTTCATGCGCTGTTTATAAAATAAAAACGTTTTATTTTGAAACTAATATTTTGTGTGACTCTTTCTCTGAGTTATAAAACGTTATAAAAAGATACAAGGGTTGATATAACCTACTAGTATTTAGTTTATTATTTAATGTGCAATCATTTCTCTCGTTGCCACAACCTTGAAACAAAAGACAAAATAAATGTTCAATCTATTTTCAACCGTTTCGGTGGCCGCGTGGTCTAACACGCGACTCTCTCAATAGACTAGACTGCCGATGACGGGGAGATCGAGGTTCGAATCTCGGTCGGGTGTAGTGAAGGTAGTTTTACAGAAACGGGTTTTCGCTCTCCCTCCACGCAAATTCGGGTAAACTTCCTCTGTATATAACCTTCCTAATCCCTAAACCACTAGCGTAATTAGTACATAAACGTATAACCCGAACGGATAGTAAGACGCGATAATAAAAAAATATATTTAATTAATTCAATAACACTTTTTATTGATGATCTAGGTCTAGTATTACAAAGCAAATAATAATGTCTTGATAGGATGACATTAGTAACTTCCAACCAATGTTAACAGTGGATTTATTATTATTATTATTATTGTTATTAGCACCGCGTCTTACTACCCATTCGGGTCTATACGCACTTACGCTAATGTGTAATGGTAGGGTGATTGTGAGATGAAATGGAGGACCTACAGTTTAACGTGGGATCCGAACCACGGTGGAGGCCTGGCATTCCACACATTCACAAGTTGTCAGAGGTGAAGGAAGGGTTTGGCAATCAGATAAATCTGTGCCGGGACCGAGGATTGAACCCCGGACTCCCAGCACAGAAGTCTGACACCTTACCCCCTAGACCGCCAGGTCACGAATGTTAACAGTAAATAAGGAACATTCTGCCAGCTTCCACCTTTTCTCCTATCGTAGATCAGGTATACTTAGCTTCTAAAGTACATTTTTTAATTACGTACTCGTACCATTCACTTGTTTATTAATCAGGGCCTTACCTAAATGGAGGGAGGGGTAAGGTGTTATTAACAATCTATGTTTGGATTCGTCCTCAGTGCCTAAGATAATAACTTATGGGTTTGAATCCCGACCGCGTATACTTAGGGTGGCTTTCTCTAAACAGCTTTCCACGCTTTCTTCGCAGGCAAACGTGGGTCCATTTATTTTTAATTCTACCTTCCTCATCCCTACTCCAAAAGTGAAACCATACGGATATTCCGAACGGGTAGTAAGACTTGATGCAAACACAGACAAAAGGATAATAACTTGTTGTCATGGATGGAAATATAAATAGCTCAGTGGCTCAAGGGGGTCGAATGCCAACAAGGGTTTCAAACGAAGGTCAGGTATCATTTTACCAACACAACAGAAGTGAAACATTGTTATCTGTCAGTCCCGCGCGTGTGCTATATAGCAATGTTATGATCCTGACGGAAAATAACAATTTAATCACGGAATAGTCCGTCGCGCGCATTGTCAGGTGTATGACGTCTTTCGAGTGGAGAGGGGAAGAGGGAGGGAGAGCTAAAGGCAGTCTTGCCAACTCTTAATATCAAAATACCGCCAGAAGGTATCATTGATCCAACTTTTTCCCGATAGATTTGAACTTTAAAAAATCGAATTATATAATGTTCTTCCTCCACTCCTTTCCTAAACATAGGGCATAAGGCTTCTTAGCAAAGAAAATAAAAGTTTAAATTAAAACAATCTCTAAATATATATTGACCTGCCAAAATTTCCTGGTGCCTGATATATTGTATTGTTGCAAATCAGTAATCAAACACTTTTTTAAAAAATCATGTAGGTAACACTTTTTGAGCTCGTTGTAAAAGATCAGTTGATCCACTTGCACAAAACTTAATTACAATTGATCTTACTTTTAAATCAATAAAATAATTTTTTTAAGACTCATAGAGAAATTATGTTTTCTGCTATAAAAAAAACCCGTTAAATTATAAAAATTAAAAATTGTTAGAAATCGCTCTAGTCGCAATTTGATTATTTTAGCTGCTTTGAAAATAAAAAGTTATATCTAGTGGGGGAAAAAAAAGCAAGTTGGCAACGCTGGTTTTTAGAGGGCGCCGCTGTGTTTTGTATTTTCTCACCCGACGACGCTAAAGCTTCAGTTTCAACGCAATATTGATCGAGTTAAATACGGCTGCGCAGAGCGCACTAGCGGCCGATGTGCTAGTTCCGTAAGCCCAGTTTCAAAAACGCGAGTGAAAGAAAAAAGTTGTTCATACAATGTAAGAAACCACCTGCAGGTGTTTATCGATATGGCTAAGGTAAGAACATACATTTTACTGTTCAGGTGTTCGTAACTATGTCGAGATTTGAGCAAGAGTGTGAATCTGCGATTTTTTTTTTTTTTGCCCCTAAACTGGTTGAGGTTTTTTTTGTGGTAGATTTGTGTCAGTTGATAAAAGACTTATCTGTCCTTGGCTATAACAAATTTGATATTAAACATCTGTTGTTTGGTTTTTACTGAGAAGTATTGACAGTGGCGGATTTAAAACTATTGCGCTCCCCCTTCCCAATTATTTTTTGTCAAGGGCCTTAGGAAGTTTTCGAGGAAAGATTTCTACCAAAGATAATCAGGCATGTACAGTACATGCCCTACAGTAGCTTGAGTTAACATTATGAAGAAGGGGAGATTGACGTCAGTTACTAAGCGATTGCAAAGTACATTTACTTAAAAAGAAAGATTGTCGTTCTGACTTTAATTTTTAAACGTGATTATTAAAAACAAAATATTAATATAATTCCTCTCCCTAAAGCCGCCGCCTCTTGGCCCTTGCCTGGTGAGCCTATAGTATAAATCCGCTTCTGAGTATTGAGATAACGTCTTGGTGATTTAATAAACGAAGCTTGCACATAATTAAAGTATCGGACAAAACTTTGCATTGTGAAGCCAATTAAATATGAATTTAGGCAATTGCGAGGTGGGTCACTAGCATTTGAGACATTTGGAGTATTTTGGGGATAAGTTACCCCATTTTCTTTCACGCCAGGTAAAAAAAAAAGTGAATTTTGGATAGTAGCAATGCCTTGTTGTGTCACCAATTGAAACTCTTGTTTTAAACCGTACCTGTGATTTGTTCTCATCACTCAGTAGAACACTCATTGGCCGGGTGTCGGCGGATACCTATCCGACTTGTGTTGAGTCAAGCCTTTGTACGATATTGATTGGTCAAATGTGGACAGAGGGAGAGATAGTTTTAACAAATTCTGATTACCATTATTATGTTTGGTATAGGTATTAATAATATCTATCAAAAACTAGAGATTGTATGAAGAAGTACAAATGTATGTATAGTAAGTTTTCTAGCTGCAGATTAAGGCCCTACCTATGCAAATAGGACTGTATTACGAGTTTGTGTAGAGTGTTATCTTGTGTTCTAATGACGGCTTGTCAGATAACCAACATTTCACCTGCTAGAATGTAGTTCAGAGCAGTAACACTTGGCTTGTACGTAATACTTACCAGCAGTCATTGCTGCGGGGATTGATCAGTATTGTCACAGGGGCTTCCTTATACCATGGTTGTCACTAGAAGTATTGTCACAGGGGCTTCCATATATACCATGGTTGTCACTAGACTATTGTCACAGGGGCTTCCATATATACCATGTGTTGTCACTAGACTATTGTCACAGGGGTTTCCTCATACCATAGTTGTCACTAGACTATTGTCACAGGGGTTTCCTCATACCATAGTTGTCACTAGACTATTGTCACAGGGGCTTCCTTATACCATGTTGTCACTAGACTATTGTCACAGGGGTTTCCTTGTACCATGGTTGTCACTAGACTATTGTTACATGGGTTTCCTTATAGCATGGCTGTCACTAGAAGTATTGTCATAGAGGTCTACGTATAGCATGGTTGTCACTAGAAGTATTGTCACAAAAGCTTTCTTATTTTTTTATTTTTTCCAGCACCGCGTCTTACTATCCGTTCAGGTTAAACGCTTATCTACTAATTATACCAGTGAGTAAGGGATGAGGAAGTCTATATTTATAGGAAGTGTACCCGCTTTTGAGTGAAAGGAGAGTGGAAAACCATTTTAGAAATAATCTGCTTCAGTACATCCGACCGATATTCGAACTTCGATCTACCCGTCTCCTTATTGACATGACAAATTGTGGTTATAGGTGAATGGTGAAAGGGAGTATAAGCGAAGACAGAATAGAGCCGTATTTCCAGAAGAAGTACACAGGCCATTGTATTTTAAGCCGTGTGGCCCCCACAGCGATTGATACTTTCTCTCTGACCGAGGCGGCCGCCCGGCTGCTGTCGTCATAAGTCAGGCTGGTTTAGCAATAGGAGAGACTGAGATCCCCAGATAGGCGTCTCGACGCTGGCCGTCTAGGCGCTTTGGCCTAATCGATATCGGTTCAAGGGCATCCCCCACTCGTTTCTATTGATCTCTCGAGGGCTAGGGTGCACCTTGTGGTGTCCCCAAGTTTGTTCCTGTGGCGATAGAATCGCCAAACTTCCGACCAGGGGCACACAATTGATCAGAGTCGTTGCTTGTCGCAGGGCTTATATAGTAGTAGCTCAGGCAGCGTGTCTGAGACGAGGACCCTGGGTTCGATTCCTTGCATGGCCTAAAACATTTATCAATGGGTAGATGTGGGTTTCCCCTTTCACGGTGATATATTAACAGCCGGGGGCTGGATGTTGTGCCTCTATAACAGTTTATAAGTCGTGTGCTGATACAATCTGTTGGTTCAGAAAGTGTAGGTTAAATACATTAAAAAAACAATATATAACATGATCTTGGAGGGAAGGGAACTTATTTTGTGGTCAATATTGCTTGGTAGAAAGGCAGCGTGGTCCAACGTTTTTCATCTCAAAGAGACAAATCTGACTGTCAGTTTGCACCGCGGGCCGAAGATAAACTTCTAATCCCATCAACTTAATAAAGGTCAACAAACAACACTTAATAAACAATTATAATGTTCAATATGTACATTTATAAATTGTATCTCTAGTTGGTAGATTCTTTAAAATTTTATTGCCAGAAAAAGTCAATTAATGATCTAAAAATGTATGGGGAAATATGCACATACACGCATACACTTTCATAAAACATATTTGCCATTATAAATATTTATCGATTTATATTTTCTTAATTTATCAAATGGATATGTAAATTGAAATTAATCTGTGATGGGGCTCATGCAGAACTCTGGATTATAGGGGAACGACTGCAGCCTTATACACACACACACACTCAACACACACACTCAACACACACACAGTGTGTAGTGAGTGACTGAATTAAAGGGAAACTAAACCCAATAGGCCGGGACCGTCGACGACGTGAAAATCAGGGGTTTGAAACCCGTTCGGGAGTACTGAAGTGTTTTTTCCCCCTAAATAGTTTTCCACTCTGCCTCCACGTAAATGCGGGTACATTTTATCTTAATCCAACCTTCCTCGTCCCTAAAATAGTACTGCATTCGTTCTGTAGTGAATAACCTTAACGGAGTTCGAAGCAATTTATTTTCATTAATGAGACGGTCTCCCTTGCCACTGAGCCACATGCCAATAGATGCCTGTGTGACATATGTTTGTGTGACTTTGAGGAGCAGGCCACTTTGATTTCGCTATCTTGCAGTTCGGATACAAGTGTTGTTGGCTTGATTGAGCAATCTAGCTTAGATAAGTTATAGTGTGTGTAACAACGATATAGCCACTCTGGTATAGTGTGTGTAACAACGATATAGCCACTCTGGTATAGTGTGTGTAACGACGATATAGCCACTCTGGTGTAGTGTGTGTAACGACGATATAGCCACTCTGGTGTAGTGTGTGTAACGACGATATAGCCACTCTGGTGTAGTGTGTGTAACGACGATATAGCCACTCTGGTATAGTGTGTGTAACAAGGATATAGCCACTCTGGTGTAGTGTGTGTAACGACGATCTAGCCACTCTGGTGTAGTGTGTGTAACAAGGATATAGCCACTCTGGCATAGTGTGTGTAGCGACGATATAGCCACTCTGGTATAGTGTGTGTAAAAACGATATAGCCACTCTGGTATAGTGTGTGTAACAAGGATATAGCAACTCTGGTATAGTGTGTGTAACGACGATATAGCCACTCTGGTGTAGTGTGTGTAACGACGATATAGCCACTCTGGTGTAATGTGTGTAGCGACGATATAGCCACTCTGGTATAGTGTGTGTAGCGACGATATAGCCACTCTGGTATAATGTGTGTAGCGACGATATAGCCACTCTGGTATAATGTGTGTAGCGACGATATAGCCACTCTGGTATAGTGTGTGTAACGACGATATAACCACTCTGGTATAGTGTGTGTAACGACGATATAGCCACTCTGGTGTAGTGTGTGTAACAACGATATAGCCACTCTGGTGTAGTGTGTGTAACAACGATATAGCCACTCTGGTATAGTGTGTGTAACGACGATATAGCTCACTCTGGTGTAGTGTGTGTAACGACGATATAGCCACTCTGGTGTAGTGTGTGTAACGACGATATAGCCACTCTGGTGTATCATCACCCGGTTCACTGGGCGCCCGGTCTAAGAAGTCACTCTCGCAATATACTAGATGCAAAGGATGAGGAGATCGTGGATCGAATTCCGGTTGGGTGAACTGAGATAATTTTGTGTTAAATGGTTTCCTACTGTTCCTTCCCTGCAAATGTTGGTACATTTCATCTTAATATGAATTTATTCCTCCCTACCTCATTAGTAAGGATATCAGTGGTTCGGAGTTCACTTGAATTAGGTCCCAAGTACTCCCAGCTCCGACATTTTAACCTTGACCTTACAGTCCATATCGAGGTTTGCTGACCTGGCCTAATAATTTGTTGTGTGTGGAATTGGAGGATCTCCCCCTTGACTGAGATGAGCCAGAGTTGTTAGTTTGTAAGTCGGTTGGTTCACACATCAGACTGTCGTGCGTGTGGCCCACAGTTCCAAGGTCATGTCTGGCGAGGTGGAACCGAACCACCACAGTCCGACTGACCGCTCTGCTGGCGGAGCGTGAACTCTGCGCATGCGCCTGGCCACCCTCGGAACTTGTCTGCGTAACGCCACTCGGTGTTTGGTTCGAGGAGAGGTTTATTTGATGGAAAAACAACTATTTTCACTTTTTAGTACGTCTCTCTTTCCCCCGTTACACTCTCTTCTGTGGTCATGATCGTTTTCCTCGTGTCACTATCTTCTGTGGTCATGATCGTTTTCCTCGTGTCACTATCTTGTGTGGTCACGATCGTCTTTGTGTGCCTGGTTCTTATCCGGACTAGGGCACGTTTGGGCTATTTGCACCTTTAAGTGCACAGTGACCCGCAATGGTGGGCACGAGGACAAAGACGTCAGCCTGGTCTGTTATGCTCTGCTTTGTCGAAGATGCGATTGGAGTTAGAATTCCTGGTTACCCCACTCTCTGTACACGCAATTTCGAAATTCAATCTACTCCCCCCTCCCCCATTAAATAGTATCCAAGTCAAGTTGTCCTTTACAACATCCATGTTGTATGTAATATACTAGTAGGTGCAGTAGGTTAAGTTGTTCTTCATAACCCACATGTTGTAAAGAATGAAAATGATGCCTCTCTATGTTTCATTTTGAAAGTGTGCAAGTCTATTTATAAATAATTTAATCCCCCAAAAAATGTATATAATCCTACTAAGAGTTCCTTTTTTTCACTATTATATCAAGGAAGGCTCAAATAAAAGGCGGTAGTTAGTCCATTGGTCATAAAAATAGCCTTTTTAGAACATTCAGTTATATTTGTTTGCGCTCAAAATTGATAATATATTACTAAATGATTATAATGTTATTTAATGGGTGTTGGTATTTATTAAAATTGACCCCTGCAGATCACATGACTCGGCAGTGTGTTTAAAAAAAATCACAATGTCAGAAAAACTTTCGTTGTCAACGTTGGCGTTGATCACTCAAGTTTCCAAACTAACAAGATAAAACAAACCCGCCTCAGAGGCCGAAAAGTCTAAGGCGTCACTCCAGTGTTATACTGGCCTGCTGAAGATTGAGTTCGGGGTTTGTCTCGATCGGGTCTACTGAGGTTTTTTTTTTCTTAAATGGATTTCCACTCTCCTTCCACGCAAGTGCGGGCATATTACCTCTAAAATGCTTCCTTCCTCATCTCTACACCATGAGCGTAATTATCATTATATATGCGTATTACCTGAACAGGTAGTAAGACGCGTCTGATTAAAAAAATAATAAAAATAAAACAAGCTCTTTCGTTGGAGTGAACCTGTAATTTGAGATTATAAACTCCCCCTTTCAACGTTAGGTATGTAACCCTCCATATAATACTGTGTGGCGGGTGGTGTTTCGAGATTGACAGGGATAAATACAAACTGTTGTTTGTTTTGACTTGAACACAACCAAACAATAAATAACCGGGGGAATCCACTTCAGTGGCTGCATGGTGTAAGGCGTTACTCTTGCGGTAGACTAGACTGCCGATGATGGGGGGATAGGGTTTTGAACCTCGGTCGGGTGTACTGAGGGTGGTTTTTCCAAAATGGTTTTCCATTCTGCCTCCATATACACGCAGGTGCATTTCCTCTAAATATAACCTTCATAATCCTTAAAAAACCATTAGTGTGATTAGTAATCAAGCTTATAATCCAAACGGGTAGTAAGACATGGTACTAAAGCCCGGGTCCTGCTGATGACATAAAAAACAGATACCCTATATGGGCGCCACATGGGAAAGCGCTGAGATTCTGTACAGACTTTTAGAAATTCCAATTTACTGTATCTATGAAGTGCTTAGATATATTTTTACATTTTTTCCAACAAAATGCAGGCTAAAGTTCTTATCGCTTAAAATGTTTAAATTTTAAGTCTAAAGTTTATTTTTATTTGATAAGATAAAACAATCCCATATCATCTTGAAATGTTGTGTTGTGACCCAATCAAAACATTACTTTATTTAATAAAAAAAAAGGGCCGGAACTTTTGGCTTTAATCTCCAAAAGTATAAATTTTCGCGTCACTGTATCTTAAACTCAAAATTTTAAATTTTGGACTGGTCTGAACTCTTGCTTACAATTTGATTAAAGCAATATTTAAAATTATCAAACCACTTAATAGATCAAGTGGGATTTATAAAAGTCTGCATCGCTTCCACTGCTTGGCCGTGTAGCACCCTTTAAAAGAGTCGGTGGTTGTTTTAATGTCATCAGGAGGCCCCGGTTCTTGTTGGTTCAGTCAGTGTTCGAGTCAAAACCAAGACCCGTTTGTATTTGCTCCTATCAATCTAGAAACTCCACCCGCCACAGTCTTATAAAGAGGGTTACATACCTAACGTATAAAAGGGGAACTTTCTCTCTCAAATTGCAGATTCAATCCAACGTTGGAGTTTGTTTTATCTTGTTAAGTTTGTAAACGTGAAAATTGATTGTCATTTCACAAGAGTTTTTCTGACACTGTTGAGGTCCCCAACTGGGATTTGAACAGTAGACTCTAGAAGGCGTGATTAGAACTCATGATATTATTTAAACAAGTGTAGTCTAACTAAATCATATTCTCGTGTTAGACTAACCTGCCGATGACAGGGAGATAGGATTTCTAAGCCCGGTCTGGTGCACTGAGGGTTGGTTATTATGGTTTTCCACTCTCCCTCCACGCAAATGCGGGTTCGTTTCCTTTTAGTTCAACTTTCCTGATCCCTAACCCATTAGTGTAATTATTACACATGCGTATAACCTGAACAGGTAGTAAGACGAGGTGGTATAAAAAAACAAGTGTACATTGTAAAAAAGGAATTTTCTTAAAATATTGAACAAAATATTGAGAAAAATGTTAGCTCTATTTTTTTAGCACCGCGTTCAGCAACCCGTTTGGGTTGGACGCCTATCTACTAATTATTACACTAATGTGTTAGGGATTAGGAAAGTTTAATTTAAATTAAATGCGCCCACATTTGCGTGGAGGGAAAGCGTGAAACTCTTTGGGGAAAACCGACCGAGATTCGAACCTCGATCTCCCCGTCATCGGCAGTTTGGTCTATAGCGAGAGTAGCGCGTTAGACCATGCGGCAACCGAAGCGGGTTGGATTTAGTTGAATCTGGGGTGAAATGAAATGTTGAACTTAATTTTCAGCTGCAACGAAGTATTTTGAACATGAAGAAAGTATTTAATGGGATTCGCTGCCGTCACTTTTGATAAATATCATCAATAACTATAAAATAATCAAAAAAATATGGTAAAACTTTATCAATGTCGACAGGAAAAACATGTTTGTTGTATTTTCTAAAACGCCCTTCCTATGAAAATTGGACTGTGTGTGACCGCGAATATAAACATGATTCAGTTGTTTATCCTGCTCCAAACTGAAACTATGTCTGCCATTGTCTCGAGTGCTGACTATGCATGATGGCACAATACCTCGGTAGAAGTAGACCGCTCCACTGAGCCCATCGCGTGGTGAGGTTGCGGGCGCCTTCATATCACGAGCAGGTATCAGCCCTGCCCTGGGGATCACTTCCGGGGGCATCGCACCTCAGGTTATGGGTCGGGATCCCTTCAGAGCCCATTATTTTATTGCTGGGGTAGTGTGGAGCACTCCGGGGCACTCTGGGGTAGTTTGGGGCACTCTGGGGTAGTTTGGGACACTCTGGGGTAGTTTGGGGCACTCTGGGGCAGTTTGGGGCACTCTGGGGCAGTTTGGGGCACTCTGGGGCAGTTTGGGGCACTCTGGGGTAGTTTGGGGCACTCTGGGGTAGTTTGGGGCACTCTGGGGTAGTTTGGGGCACTCTGGGGTAGTTTGGGACACTCTGGGGTAGTTTGGGACACTCTGGGGTAGTTTGGGACACTCTGGGGTAGTTTGGGACACTCTGGGGTAGTTTGGGACACTCTGGGGTAGTTTGGGACACTCTGGGGTAGTTTGGGACACTCTGGGGTAGTTTGGGACACTCTGGGGTAGTTTGGGACACTCTGGGGTAGTTTGGGACACTCTGGGGTAGTTTGGGACACTCTGGGGTAGTTTGGGACACTCTGGGGTAGTTTGGGACACTCTGGGGTAGTTTGGGACACTCTGGGGTAGTTTGGGACACTCTGGGGTAGTTTGGGACACTCTGGGGTAGTTTGGGACACTCTGGGGTAGTTTGGGACACTCTGGGGTAGTTTGGGACACTCTGGGGTAGTTTGGGACACTCTGGGGTAGTTTGGGACACTCTGGGGTAGTTTGGGACACTCTGGGGTAGTTTGGGACACTCTGGGGTAGTTTGGGACACTCTGGGGTAGTTTGGGACACTCTGGGGTAGTTTGGGACACTCTGGGGTAGTTTGGGACACTCTGGGGTAGTTTGGGACACTCTGGGGTAGTTTGGGACACTCTGGGGTAGTTTGGGACACTCTGGGGTAGTTTGGGACACTCTGGGGTAGTTTGGGACACTCTGGGGTAGTTTGGGACACTCCGGTACAGTCTGGGACACTCTGGGGTAGTGTGGGACACTCTAGGACACTCCGGGACACTCCGGGACAGTCTGGAGCATTGCGGGACAGTTTGGGGCATCCTGGGGCAGGGTGGAGCACTCTAGAATGTAGCTTTGATTATTATTTTTGGTCTTATCGACTTTTGTATTTCACTTTTTAAGTTCTAATAATTTTATTAATATTCAATAACAAACTCTTTTACTACAAAGACCAACTCCAAAGGCTTAGCTCTACCCAGTGTTCATGGAAAGTCTAATATCGATTCACAAGTTAAAAAACAAACCGAACAAAAGAGTAGTGATATTTGTATTTTAATGCTCCTCAAATGTCCTTGGCAACTTATTGCTGTGAGAAGTATGTCAAGTATTTGTCCTCCATGGCCACCCATGGTACTCTGCTTTGGAATTTGCAAATAAAATAATTAATTTACTCCATGAATTACCCGTTTTAGTTCTCACGAGCCGACTTTGTAGACTCGGGAATGCCTGGTCTGTTAAATGTCTAAATTAATTACCCGATCATTTGACCGGTTGTGCAATCTGATCTTTTTTTATGAGGGGAGAAGTGAAATGCGATCATCGCCCGTTTAGTGCTGAACATTACTTCAGTCAACGAGTCACAGTTGGGTACAGGTCCGGCTAGCAATAAGTACAGTCACCGCTAGGATATTACTCATAGAGTGATAAAAGGAAATTTAGGGTTGTATTTACAATCAATTCTCTGGAGTCAACCAATCTCCCAGTGACAAATAATAATAATAATAATAATAAGAATAATAAGAATAATAAGCAGTTCAGGTCTAATGGGGTATTGACTGGACTGTATTTATAGTCTAGTCTCAGGAGTCAACCAATCTCCCAGTGTAGTAATAACAAGCAGTTCAGGTCTAATCGGGTATTGACTGGACTGTATTTATAGTCTGGTCTCAGGAGTCAACCAATCTCCCAGTGTAGTAATAACAAGCAGTTCAGGTCTAATCGGGTATTGACTGGACTGTATTTATAGTCTGGTCTCAGGAGTCAACCAATCTCCCAGTGTAGTAATAACAAGCAGTTCAGGTCTAATCGGGTATTGACTGGACTGTATTTATAGTCTGGTCTCAGGAGTCAACCAATCTCCCAGTGTAGTAATAACAAGCAGTTCAGGTCTAATCGGGTATTGACTGGACTGTATTTATAGTCTGGTCTCAGGAGTCAACCAATCTCCCAGTGTAGTAATAACAAGCAGTTCAGGTCTAATCGGGTATTGACTGGACTGTATTTATAGTCTGGTCTCAGGAGTCAACCAATCTCCCAGTGTAGTAATAACAAGCAGTTCAGGTCTAATCGGGTATTGACTGGACTGTATTTATAGTCTGGTCTCGGAAGTCAACCAATCTCCCAGTGTAGTAATAACAAGCAGTTCAGGTCTAATCGGGTATTGACTGGACTGTATTTATAGTCTGGTCTCGGGAGTCAACCAATCTACCGGTATACAAATAAAGATAATTTCAGGTTTGATTCGAGATACGTCCAAATATAGACGGCCCCAATTTATTGTGAAAAAGTAAAAACAATCTCTAAACATTGATAGTTTAATTTAGGATATTTTTGCTCAATAAATGAGCAGAACACCTGTTGGTCAGATACTATAGAAAGCGCATTGCCAAGTGTATAGACGATCCTATGTATGATTGGTCAAATGGGGAGTGAGTGAGGGTGAACCAACCAGGAACAGTTTTGACATGCTCTGCGTACCCTGGAAACACTACACGTCATTGTTAATATTGCCTGAACTATGTCTTTACCTCAGTGGCGCACCCAGGGGTTTACTTCGGGGAGGTATCCGATCAAGGCTGTAACCATAATATATTTTGGGGAGACCCGCCTCGGTGGCGTAGTTGGCTAACGCACTAGTTTCGTGTTGAGCTAAACTGCTGAGGACGGGGAGATCGAGGTTCGAATCTTGGTCGGGTGAACTAGGGGTGGTTTTTCCTAGATGGTTTTCTACTCTCCCTCCAAGTCAATGCGGGTTCATTTCATCTATATTCAACCTTCCCAATTCCTAACCCATCAGCGTAATTAGTACTTAAGCGTATAACCCGAACGGATAGTAAGACGCGGTGCTAAATAAAATAAAGAAAAATACTTGGGGGAAGGGGGGTATTCGATCAAGGTTGTACCCAAAATGTATTTTTGGGGGTGTAAGGGTACAGCCTCCGAACCACCGGAGGAAAAAGGTGTATTAATACATTAAATGCCTCGGGAAGCTAGATTTTTTTATGGTAATTAATTGCAGCGATTTAAATAATTTAAGTGACATTGCTATTATTAATAAAAAAAACTTTTTTTACAATTAATTTTAAGGGCGCTTTTAATTTGTTTAATGGTAGACCTTTTGAATTATATGTTCATAAGCCTGTGAAAGTTTGTATTACATTTATTTGTGGTCTCGAGGGAAAGAGGTCATATGCACTACTTGCCCCCCCTAACCCCCTCCCCCTCCCTAAGTGCGGCTCTGCCTTACCACATCGCATCTCTCATTTGGTTCACATAATCCCTGTTGCCCCTATTCGAACAAGTTCTTCAAGTTCTTGTTGAACAGTTGAACTTGTTTTCCCACAAGTACCTGTCAGGTGGACTTCTGAAATATTCTAATACTTGCGAGCATCATACAAAGATAATATAATTTTTTTTTTCCGTTTATTTGAGGTATTTAACGTGCACTTTCTGAACATACTGATCATATCAACACACGAGAATTTCTATGAGTGAGAACGAAAGAGCCTACCAATTTTACCGGTAAAGGTGTCTTCCCATACCTTCCTGGGTTCTTTTTTACATATACCACAATCGACTTGGGACCGACGGCTATACTTTACCACCGAAGGAAGTTGTGCTACGGATTTTTATCACTCAAGAAAAATCAGTCGACCCCTGCTGGGTTCAAACCCAAGAACGTCGGGTCCTGAGGCGAGAACTTGACCCCAAGACCATCGACGTCCGACAAATAAATTCTAGTTTTGATGCGGCTCTTCATTGCGGCATCTTCACCATATTCTGATGTTGAAGTATTAAGGTGAGAGGGTTGTGAACGCGAATTAAAGTTTTTATATCAACACTTTTTTGGTAAAAATAAATCAACTATTGCTCCAGTGGGAACAGAGAGTTTAATTTACTTCACACGGTGATATCAACAGTTGTTGAATATCTGTTGAAGGTGTCCTGGTATTTAATAATATTTTCTCTTATTTTAAAAAGTTCATCTACTACCGTCATGTTCATGACAGATATTCAAATATCACCGTGTGAAGAAAATTAAACTCTTTCTACTGGGGAAATATTGTATTAATTTTGGTCAAAAAAAGTTTTGACATAAAAACTGCAAAAAAAAAACTCCCACCCTTATCTCGTGTTTCTTAACTTACACCTTAAAACTCGTCAAATAAAACGTTAATTTATCAACATGGTTAGATCAAATCTTTACTTCGAGCCACGTCATATGTAGGCAACGTATTTTGCACATAATTCATTCACGACCTTAGTTTACTTGAATGACAGCTCCAAGGGTTACTAGAAATAGTCCCTAATATATCCGTACGCCAACAGCTGACATCTGTCACTTTGGATAACTGTAATGAAAACATATGGTAATGTATGAATGTAATAGTTAACCACAGTAATTTAGGCCAATATTATTTATATATTTATTTGAGGTCAGACACAAAGCTTATTTATCGTTTTATTCCACTTAAAAAAAGATTATTCACAGCAAATTTCACAAAAATCTAACGAAAATAGCTTCAAAATGGCGACCGACGATTTTAAACCATGTGATTGAAGGTGACAAAAACAAGTTCTTTACAATGGTGCACCCACGCAGTAGATAACAAGATTTTAGTCAGTTAAATATTTCGAAATACGATAAAATAATCATAAAATAATTTATCATATATATAAAAAATGACAAGTATTTTCTCTTTTCCAAGTAAATACGATTCATGTATTAAAAGTTATGAATGTATGTGATATATTACACATCATAGATAACATTCCAAAATGGAGAATAAGTACTTTTAATTATGTTTAACATATTGTGTCAGATTGGGTGAAAGGAAATGATTAAAATGAATTCAATAGTATGAGAAAACTTAAGTTTACATTATTTTAAATGTATAATATAACACGTAATTAAAAAACTTTAACATTTATAACAAAACAGTGATCTTCTACTAGTGTTGGCAACCCAAAACCTAAACATAAGATTTTCGAACTGTCATCCAGGTAAAAATCCATCGTGAACAGACTATACATGTATGTACATGGTCTACAGCTGACACAACTGAGAAGAGAACTATAACTGATCTTATTGCTTCATTGTAACTCATCTGATGTTTCTGCTGTTAACACCTTTATTATCACTATCAGATGTTCTTTCTTATGACAGTTCCATTCCTTGTGTCAGTGCTAATGCGTCATGTCCTCTGCCTCCTTTTTCCTAAGTTCCTCTTTCCCTCAACCTTTCCTTCTACGACGTCGTGCAGAAGGCAGTTCCTCCTAAGAATGTGTCCGATCCAGTTGACAGGAGTCAAACTAGAGATATCTCGATTGCATTCGTACCGTTTGAGTAGTTGGAGAATTCTCCTCCAATAACTAAAGGATTGATGTCCACGTCACGTTTCAAATAGAGGTATTTCCTCTCTACCACTTGGGGAAATGTGGTTCTGCCCTCAACTATGCCACAATCAAATGTTCCGACCGTGACCTCAGTGTTAAGGCCGTCGGGAGCGATGAATCCGGTTCGACTCCCGTCCTGCCATTTAGGGCTACACACTGATGACAGGTCTGCTTGATTAAATAATTGTTTATCTCTTGTTAAGGATCTCATCTTGCCAATTACCGAATTGGTGACTCTGCAGGGGGTCGGGACGTGAGTGAATGTACAGTACTCTTCATGAGGGGATACTAAAATATTTTTAGTTTAGATGCACTGGTCTGTACGTGGTAGTTTGAAACTGTCGTTATGTTGCCTCGTTAAAATTGGGCCTCTTTGACTAAGTGGTCAGAGGGGTCTGACTACAAATCTAGGGAACACGACTGTCTCATGACTGAGTGGTCAGGGAGATGACTACATATCTAGGGAACACTACTGTCTCATGACTGAGTGGTCAGAGGGGTCTGACTACAAATCTAGGGAACACTACTGTCTCATGACTGAGTGGTCAGGGAGATGACAATGTCTAGGGAACACTACTGTCTCATGACTGAGTGGTCAGGGAGATGACTACATATCTAGGGAACACTACTGTCTCATGACTGAGTGGTCAG
>CABFWB010000338.1:323557-335886 GCA_902151455.1 Timema bartmani | reverse complement strand
ATCGTCGATAACGTTATAATTGTCGCCCAATCGCGGGGCAATTAAATAATCAAATCGTCAAACCTCCGATAACGTTGCAATATAAACAGTATAGGAAGTATTTATTCTTTATTTTTAGCAAAATAGACAATATTAAATTAGACTATAGTTTTGGTGGCTAAAAATGTGAAAAACATGGTTTGAAATACTAAAAAGTTGTTGGTAGTCACTACACTGGCTTGTTCTTCCCATGCTTAAAAAAATACAGTATGAGGTTATGATCATGAATAATTTGATGTTTTGATTGCCTCATAAAGCGTAAAGAGGTTTTCTTTAGTGTAATATGGATATATGTTACTAATAAATATATTGTTGATACAAATTAAACTTTACTTTTTATTAAATAAACGGTTTTAAACACACCAGAGGAATGATGCCTTCCATTGTGATGGAATAAAATTGAAGAGTATTTAACAACATAGAATAGGCTATGCTCATTTTTTAATGACAATTATCAGAAAAGTTTAACCAACTGCTTATCTTCTTTTAATTTTCTAATTTGATAATAATGATAAGATGGTACTTGTCACTGCCCGGGTAGTGAATGGATACATCTAGTGGATAGGTTATAAAACAAGCATATTGGTAGTGAAAATATTTTTAAATGGTGCACTAATTATTATAGAGAAATTTAATATAGTTAAGGATGGGCCCTCGAATCCTTAAGGAGAGATTTGAAGATTCAAGAAAATTTTGGATTCGAGATATAAAAATAATAATAATAATTATTATTATTATTATTTTAAAGTGAAATTTGTATTAGAGTTCTAATACTGCTTAGTGGTGGCTCAGATCCAATTATAATTATAGTATTAACTTAACCAGGCCCCAGACCAGTAATTTAACACTTAAACTGAGTGTATGAATGCTATAATGGATGGATTGAAATAAAAAATGTTAACATTTAGTTACCATTTGCATTTTCTACTATTATTATATTATATTATATTTATGTTTACTCTTATGTTCATAATTTTTTCCAAGATTCAGATTTGAGATTAGGGATTCACAGGCAAATTGGAGATTGGTATTCAAGATTGGGATTTGTAAAATAGTGTATTTGACCCAACTCTAATAATTGTATTATTGGATTATTTACATTTTCTTTATTTTGTCATCATTTATTGTTGCATTTAACCGAAGTTTCCGAATCTTCATTTAATACAATTTAGGGGAATGATGTCTCACATACGCTTCATTTTAAATATTTAAATGAGAAACTAGTGTAAAAAACAAATTTTTATAAACATTACAACAAACTAATAAACTTTAAAATATAAAACATATAAGTAACTAGCCTCATGGAATATTGGTCAGCCCTGGCTGCTGATCTGTAGGTCCTGGGTTCACTTCCTGGTTGGTACTGGGGGATCTTTCCTGAAAGAGGAATAATTCCCTTGGTCACCAGGGTTTGGTTAATTAGGCTCAAGCTATGTAAGATCTTCATTGGCTTCACACCTTCATATTCACTATCATCATCCTCTCATCTCATAGACACATAGAAAGAGCCTTGACAAAAAGGATGTACGATAAGTACATTCGGGTGTCTGTTGGAAAACGGCACATAAATGCGGCTAATCTTGCCACAAACTGGGCTACTAATTGATGTAGCCCAGACACGCCATTATTATTAATATCTAAGTGGGACTTATTTTGTACAACATAGCAGGGGCATTAAAAGCTCCAGTTAGTAGAGAATCACAAGTATACTAATGACCTGGTTCAATATTAATTGAAAAATTAACATAATTTTACTGTAGATAAAATTCTTGCAAATATATAACTTTAACCATAATTATTTACATATTGTGTTTGTGTTGGTTATCTAATCCCAAAACGAGAAATAATAAAACTGTATTTTTGACTTTGAGCGTAAAAATAATTTTTCAATAGCCAAATTACTATTTTAAATAAATTGGAGGTTAATAAACATTTGAGCGAGTATGAAAATCTCTATAACAATAGTTTAGTATAATTTCTATATTTTGTGTTATTTTGCTTATGTTTTAGGGCAAGCAGCTTTTGAGACAAAGTTGTTGGGTGGTAAGATATTGATAAAAGGTAAACAAGGATCCACCAAACTTATGGTCCCTTTTATGGTCCAAGTGCTTGAGGGTGGTCTCAACTACAACACCTCTATCACCCAGTTCTGCTCCGAGATGTCCTGGGATGTTCCACGACCTTTTGTAGTCACCAACATGTTCACATTACCTATTGCTATTGTCAATGTTATGCTACACCCAGATGCTGAACCCTACTTTCTGGTGAGGAATATTGACATCCTAAATAATAGTTTGACGAAAAATTGTTATTTTTATTTCAAATCTTAGAATTTTTGTACACAATATTCAAATTTAAAGTCTTATTATTTCATATTGTAATGCTCCCTACTGAATAAATTACTATTTTAGAATGTATTCTAAAATGTTTATAAAATATTGTTTACATCCATAAATAATATTAATTATAAAACTAACTAATCTCAAAGAAATAGGATACAATAAAACAACTGCATTACTATTTTTTTGATTGTTGTTTGTACATTGTCATTCAAAATTAAATAACCTATACATTTTAAGACGACTAAATACCTACTAGGAGCCGGAAAGTAACAGAAATAAGTGAAAAAGATAAAATCTGAAAAGAAAAGCATAAATACAACCACTCAAAAAATCATTAAATCTTGCCTAAGAAGTCATTAATTACAAACAAATTGATGACTATTTAATATTTTTGCAATTATTAAATTTATTGTTATTTCACATAGTTTTAGATTAATTCACATTTCTAAACTTGTCAATATCTTATAAAAATGGGGACCCGCCTCGGTGGCGTAGTTGGCTAATGCGCTAGTCGTGTTGAGCTCCACCGCCGAGGACGGGGAGATCGAGGTTCGAATCTCGGTCGGGTGAACTGGGGGTGGTTTTTCCTNTTCGAATCTCGGTCGGGTGAACTGGGGGTGGTTTTTCCTAAATGGTTTTCCACTCTCCCTCCACGCAAATGCGGGTTCACTTCCTTTAAATTCAACTTTCCTAATTCCTAATCCATTAGCGTAATTAGTACTTAAGCGTATAACCCGAACGGGTAGTAAGACGCGGTGCTAAATATTAATATTATAAAAATGGGTATTGTTCATTCTGATGCAGGTTGAAAACCTGACAGCCATTGTCCTAGCTCCACAGCAGTCAGCCATGCTCTTCCACATCTCCACACGAAGAACAGCTCTACGATCACAATTGAAACTGGAGACAAACCTTTGGTTGCACACAAACATTTCGAAAGTGGTGGTGCCTCTGCTCAGCTACAATGGGCGTTTGACCTTGGTAAGTTATGTTAGGTTTATTCTCTTTCTTACAATGACTGCTTAGCAGTGTCAGGATTGGTTTATACCACCTCAGATACAATAGGGCCTAGGTGCCTGTACAGGGTGTCTACCATCCTGGAAAACAGGAATTAGGGAAAACTGGAATTAACCGAGAATTTGAAGTGGTCGGGAAAATATAGGAATAATTAGGAATTTTGTAAATTACAATAAAATAAATCCAGGGAAATGTTTTATTCAAAATATGAAATATAACTATCATTAAATCAGTAAATTACATTGTGATTCAAACTGTCTTTTTTGTTTATAGCTGTGTAATATATTTTATAATTTTCTAATTCCTAGTATACTATGTTAATATTTAAATTTAAATTAATTAAATTATTTAAATTTTAAACTTATTATTATTCATAAAAAAAAATTATCAAAAAAAGTGGGAGAGTGGGGAATGTGAGCGGTTAAATGTGTGTGACATATTTTTGAGTCGGAAATTTTAGGAAATGATCAGGGGAAACCGGGGAAAGTTGGGAATTTTATTGGTCACATTGAGTAGACACCATGTGTAAGACCACGTTACATACAATCAAACATCAGATACACAGCCTCCAGGTTATAATAGTTGTGCTTCTTTATAAAGTTTGTGTCTATTATTTATTATTACTATTATTTATAGTTTTTTATTTATTAATATTATTATTATAGTTGTTATTATTGTTATTGTTGTTATGGTTGTTATTGTTATTGTTATTGTTATTATTCATTTATTTATTATTTACTAACTATAATTTATTATTATTATTATTATTATTATTATTATTATTATTATTATTATTATTATTATTATTATTATTATTATGTGCAGTACCAAGGGACAGTGGCACTATCAAATGAACAATTTTTTTAAAAAATAACTCACTTTAAACATGTTTTTACTTGATAGAAGACACAAATTTCCTTCTAGTGTCAACTAGCTGTTTATGAAAGAGCTAGGTTCAGGTAGTGGCCCTACCCTTTTCTCATAATCCATCCCTACAAATGAGTTTACTCAGACTGCATATTACAAATAAAATTAATATAATGGTCCTTCTTTTTGTTCAAACTAATGATTGCCGATTGCCTAGTTATAAACTAGCTTCAAATAATGCCGACAAGCATAGTTTTTAATGGCAGGGATACATTGAACACATTTTTATAAAATTAAATTGAATCCATGTTTATATTCCATATGATAAATTAATTGATTCTAGAGCCATACACATGATCAGTCTAGAAAATAATTTAAATATTTGGCAAAACCTAGCGTGCACACCACTTTTGTCACTCTTGTTTTATTTAACTACAATTTCTACAAAACTCTTTTATATGTAAATAATATTTATGTTAAACAAATGCTATTTTGTTGCCAAAATATTTCTTAGTGGAATTTTTAACTTTGTGAAAAATTACATTTTTTAGTGAACTGACCAATATAAAAAATTATTTAAAATAAAAATAAAATTACTTACACATAAGAAGTAAAAAAAAATTCATTTTATATAAATATTTTGTTTATATCAATTAAATTACTGATATGTCAGTAAATTATGTACATTTGGTTCAATTCCAATAATAGACAAAGCTAATATAAAGATTGGGTTCAAATTTTTGCAATTTGTGACATTTATAGTGTTTATGTAAATCATGGTGGCTATAGACAGGGAAAACCTGGAAAAGTCAGGGAATTTTGTAAAATATATTTTGTAGCCACCCTGTAAATACAAACTTATTAAAAGACAACTGCATGGAGATAACTTCTCTTGCGTTTTTTGACATCAGGAAGAAGTTCACTCATATTAAATTTTATATCATGAACATTGAACATCTCATTCGGCTCTTAAAGAAAAGTATAAACTCTAATGTCATTTTCAACAGATATTTGAGCAGTTGAGCTCATTTTATTTACACACTATGGCAAGAATACAATGAGTGAGAATAGAACATCCCAGGAGGAATTACAGTAAATTGAACTGGAGCATGCAATAAAATTTTATGAAAATGTGTTAAATATTTTTTTGCTATTCAACGCTACTTGACTTGGAGATTAGAGTAAACTCATGTTCCAGTAAAGACAAATAATGATAATCTATTCTGAAGAAATAGGATTAAAATCAGCTATTTTAAGAAAATACATTAGCAATCTTTTAAAAAAGGATGGAAATGTATATTTTGAAAATTAATTTATTTAAAAGTTAATACAGAATTTACATATTTATTCTAAATTAAAAAAAAACAACTTAATGTACCTCGATTTGATCAAAGCTTTTACCTCTAGTGAACTTAAACCAAAATTAATATACAGCCTACTTTTAAATCGTTTTAATAAGGTCCAAACCAGCGTTGGTGGGCACTTAGACTAAAATGGCAGTCTCATCTGGTCTAGTCTGCTTTTGATGGGGAGGTTGGGATTTGAATCTCGGCTTGGTGTAGCAAATTTAAGAGAATCCTACTAAAATGTTTCTAGATTAACAAGCTTTGCCAAACTTCATACTAATTGAAAATACAAAATTTTACCTAATGTAACAGAACTAAATTTAGTCTAGTCCTAAACTAAGTTAACTCCAACTAAACTTTGCATACTTTGATTGCTAAATTTGAAATTGATATATTATTTTCCTGACTGTCATTTATTGCTTTTCATTGTAGCATTTGATGCACTTGCTTTTTTCCCGTTTGGAAGTTATTCCTTCTCATGTTTGTGTTTAGGGCCTGAAACAGTGGCGTCTTATTTCAAATATATTCATATTTAGTTTTGAGGCTATTTATATTCATTTTAATTTATATAATATGTATTTTATTATATATAATATGATATATCATATACAAAGATAATTAGACTTTAAACTGATGTGTTAATAATTTTTATTGTAGTTAAAATTAATTAAAATAGTGTTATATGCGCTTACAATTTATAAAAAGTTCAAAAAGATACATAAATAGGGATTGAACATGTTGAATGTTAAATAAAAATAATGTTAAATTTATATATTAGTGGTGAAAATTTAATAGGAAAAATTTGAATTAAACAAAAAATGATAAATTTCTCAAAATGTACTACCTTATTGGGACACTTTAAAATTAAAGTGTAACAGTAAGGTATGTAACATACAATAATAACTGTCTATTAAGTTTTTCAAATATAAATAATAATGGAAAATTCAATGTTCTAAAAAGTAATTATACATTTAAAATTTTCTTGTAAATAAAATCAGATATTTTTTAGAGCTGGGCCGATCAGCTATTTTGCCGATTAGTCCGATGCCGATCATTTGTTGCCGATTAGGCCGATCACCGATGCCGATTATTTTTGTTTTCAATTTTAGTAAGTGTATAAAGTAAAATGACCCTTAAAAAAAAAAAAAAAGTTACTTTTACTAGTTTTATAATGTCCAATATAGTTTTGTTTTAATAACATTTAAATAGAAACTTTTAAAATGTAAAGGTTGTTTAATTATTATTTTATATTGTTATTGTTAGGACAAGTGAACCTGTCATTAAACAAAAACAAATCACATTAATAAATAGCAAATATACCGGTACATGTTAGATAATTAAAATATGATTTCACATTTATGATTAAATAGGCCTACTGACCCTTTCATTAGACAAAGACAAATCATAATCAGCAAATTTAAATTTAATTTTAATGATAAAAAATAATCAAGGCACACATATTTTTGCACACAAGGAGAATAGGCCTACATCTATTTTGTTTTTAGATGAAATAGGAATTTTTACATCCAATGTCTATTAAAATATGGCTTCAATATTAAACAATTTTTAACAATCGTAATATTTTTGTGAATTGTGATTTAGATATATCATAACATAGGTTTTTGTGATTCTACAAAGCATTCCATCATAATTTAACTACTAAATATTAATATCGTATAGAAATAAGTGGTTTCTTAAAAAAAAGTATAATAAAAAGGCATCACCATTTTTAAACAGTAATCCGATCTTTTTATTAACAATTTAAATAATCTTAATGAAAAATAACATTGTTTTAACTACATTTAAATAAAAACTACCTTTAGAAAATCGAATGAACGGTGAACGGGTCAAAATGAACGGATCATTGAACTGAACCAGATACAATGAATCGTTCATTTAAAAGAACGATTTTGCCCATCTCTACTTCAATATGATAAAATAAATAATAAATAACATAATGTGCAACGAAAGTTATTTTTCGTGGTTTTTTTTAAGAAATACTTTAAAACTTATTTTAATTTACTTTTAACTATTAAAGAAAATGTAAAATTTAAATATTAATATATATTAATTCAATTCATATTGAAATATGAGCGAAACAAATTCCCTGCCAGTGGAAAGTTTTGTACTTGCATTAAAAGAAAAACGGTTTCCATTTAAAACAAAATGTGCGCATGTGCGAGATTATTACGTCCGATGTTTCATTTTTTGGGCATCTTTAACAAATCGAAATAAAACAACACCAATCTGCTAATATTTTATTTTATGATTATTAGATTTGTTACTTGTGAGTATTTTTATTTCTAATAACGTGCATAAATTGGAAAAAGACCTATGGTAAATATATTTATTTTGATATATTTTGTTTGGAATGTTGGATGTGCTGTTTATTTCAAACCTAAGTCGCTAAGAACAAGCTAATTATTCAAAGATCACATACGAGAGAGCAGAGATAAAATATTATTTTTTTAGGACTTAAAATATACCCACACATTTGGAATAATCGGCATAAATAATCGGAGATTCAAACACCGATCATCGGAATCGCCGGTTATGCGATAATCGGCCGATGATCGGATTAATAATCGGCATCGGCCCAGCCCTAATATTTTTACATTTAGTTAATTCAAACCCTATTTTTCCCATAAGGATAACTAATTTGTGTTCACAGAACTTGCCCCATGGCATGAATTCTACTTTGGAACTGGGCACAGTGGCCAGTGGGTGTAAGAAAGAGATTTATTTCTCTGTCACCAACAACAACCCCATTTCTTTGGAGCTGAAGAAATGGGAAACCAATCTGAAATGGGCGTCGGTGCAGTTGCTTGGCGTAATGGAGGCTAACCAGAGTGAAGTGTTGTATGAACACTCACTATTTGGCATTGTTAACATGGTATGCTCGCAATCTCTTTATTTTAAAATACTATACAATACATTAGGCAAATAGGCTAAACTATTTTGTTACAGTGACCATTATACATGAGGCTACATTTTTAAGGTAATCTACTTTTTTTTTTATAATTACATTAATGCTGTTTAACATATTTGATTCTTTTTCACTTTAATTAAATTTCTATAAAATATTCTGAAAATTGAAAAATGAAACCTGGACATGGGAATCGAACCCGGGACCTTTGGCTTAGTACGCCAATGTTCTAACCACTGAGCTATCCAGGATTCGTCCCGTGCCCAGGGTCATTCTTCACTCATATTTTAAGGCAGAGCCTATGATGGATGTGCGGAAATCGTCGGTTACAAGTATGTGGTTATATTAATATCACGAGCTATCAGATAACGCAGCCATCTTCGACTCGGTAGTTGGCTTATTGCTGCCATTTGTACAATTATTATAATTGTACGGGATTGAATATTAAGAATTCAGAATATGATATCTAGATGGATTAATCCTCACTAAAAGCATAAATAATAGCTTTGGCTATTTAATTCTTTCTATAAAATGTTAAATTATATTTTTATGTTTTAAAATATAATTTACATATTGGGGTCTATAAAACTTAACTTTGATAAATACACAAATAATGGCACTGTATGTAGACCTTCTTGGTCACACTTGTTAACACTTCAAAGAGCCGTACATACTTTTAGTAACTTATATGGCTGGTCCGAAATTCTTCCACACATGAATATCAACATAAACCACTTTTCACTTCAATAGATTCTACAAATTTTCTTAAATCAACAATATTCAAACTAGTAATGCTTACAAAATTGAGGATTAATGTTTTCATAATCTGGGGCTGCGAGAACAAAATTTGGGTATATTTAGTTAAATCTTGTTGAGTGACAAATATTCAATTAAACTGTTTGGTTGGGGGCATAAAAGAGAGTGTTTGGCATTCAACTAATGATAGGGGTATAGTTGTCAAATATGAACTAAAGAAATCATCAACTTACTAAAGACTACGGGAACCACTACTTACCATCACTTCTCAAATTAAATAGTGCAACAAGCACTTCTTTTTTACCACGTTGGCAAGAGGACGGTTGTCCATGCCACCTATGGGAGACCAAAAGTATTAAAATGTCCATTCATTTATTCGGTTGGTTGGTAAGTGACAAGTGATCATTCAAAGACCCTGCACCATATCTATTATCAGAACTAGATAGGTAAATTATAATTACAGCATTAGATATATTCTGGATAGCTCATTGATAAAACATTTGTTACCTTCCTTCCACCACCTCGATCCATATATCAGCTGAGAAACTCCATGTATTGGCCTTGATGACCTACTGAGCCAGCGCTTCTGGTTATTAGTAGTAAAAGCCATATTGTGTTCGTCCCCTTTTATATGTTTCTATCCACCTTTCCTGTACCTTCTTCCAAATATAATACAGTTGTTATAGCTGGTAACAGATTAATTTAAATACAACTTGTACACAGCCTTAATATTGTACTAATGGGAATATTAGGTTTTTAAAATATGTTTCAAATTAATTTTTAATCAATTAAAATAGTAAAATGAAGGTCCTTTGCTAAAGTACCCTTAAACACTCATCTTATCTTTCACAAATATAAATTTGGAAGAAAGTACAGAAAATGTGGATAGAAACACATAAAAGGAACAAATACTATTTGTCTTTTATAATTAAAAGAACAACACAGTTCACACTTAATATTGCTGCCTCTCGAAGAAAATCAATAGTTACCGCCCAATCCCCCGATCTAGGTATCATTCTATTGGAACTCATCAGGGAGGAATGTAAAACGTGCAACGCAATATTGGGTTCATTCCTTTTATATGTTTCTATCCACCTTTGCTGTACCTTCTTTCAAATATAATACAATCACCTCAAAAAGTGAAAAGAGGTTTCACTTAAAAAAACAAATAGAAATTTGATACTTTAAAATAAAGAGGAGAAGTTTATTGAAAGCTTTCACTTTAACCTAATATAAGTTAGAATTTTTTTGTAATACATTCCATTTAAGTTCAGGCTAAGATCCTTTTTCTATAACAAAATTGACAGTTATTAATGTCCATGAAATTTGGTAAACCTGTGATTGGCTTTATCTTTCTAATACAAATTAAAGAATTATTTTTGGCGAGCTCCGTCTTCACATAAAGGATGTAACTCATCATTTGAAAGTTGAAAATCCTTTTTACATACACTACTGTTTCCAACCTGTGGCCTGGATCAGTTTTTTATTCAAGCTATATATTTTCCACAACCGGCTTGCTAGGTCTGTTGTAGCTTAATATGCCTTATAATCTAACTTAAGACTAAGACAGGCACAACATCCAGTCCCCGGCCGTTAATTCTTCACCGGGAAAGGGTAAATTCACATTTCACCAAAGATAAATTTTTCACTATGGCCGGGAATCGAACCCGAGACCCTTCGCTCAATAGACAGCCACACTACTGATTGAGCTAAGGCGTTGGACCATTGGAAAGTATACAAACATATTCCATGCTCAAACAAGCTTAACTGACACAACTTTGTATAAGGCACATGGATTTGGATTCACAACAATTTTTAATCTTAAAATTAATATCTTACTCAGTTCTTAAATGAATTGATTAGTTGACTCTTTATATAAAATTTTACTAATAAATCAATAATACTGTATTTTTCTATTAATTTCATCTCAAACAATTTGTATGTTCCCATTTGATATTGTCGTGTGTTCCCATGCTAAATGTTGAACTGTTCCAGACGTTGCTGCATCCTGGTCACTCTGCAGTATTCAAGTTAATTTTCTTAGCTCCCAACAAGGAAATATTAATGGCGGGTGAGGTGTTTATACACTCAAAGTTTGAGAAAATGGTCATCTCCACCCGACTAGCTGTCGCTCACGGCAGCCTGGAGATCCTACCCGAGTCCATTGACCTTGGCAATTGTTTCCCTGTAAGTTCAGCATGGCATGGAACAGATTTTAATTCACTACCAAAACTGATTCTCTTGAACCGGTAAATAGATCTAGCAAAATGATTTAAAAAATCTTTTAAGGTTTTTTAAAAAAAGGCAGAAATTTTTACAAATATAGAAGATATTAACTTCAACTGTTATTAAAATTAACACGCAGTCGGGTTTTAAAGTTTAAGGTGGGACAGAAAGGGACGCGAGAAAAGGCTAGGGTTTTTGAGGGTTTTTTATGGCAAAACTTTTTTGGCTTAAAAAAATAAAACATTGCTGCTACATTACAAACATAAAGTTTAATTTTCTTCACATGTTGAAATCAACAGTTCCTGAATATCCATTAATAGCATAACGGGCGGCATTAGATGAGAAACTTTTTAAATGAAAAGAAAAAGTTGTCATTAAATTCCATCACACCATTGACAGATATTCAAAAACTTTAGAGGTCATCATATGAAGAAAATTAAATTCTATGTTTTTACTAGAGCAATATTTATTTATTTTAGGCAAAAAAAGTTTTGCCTTAAAAACTGCAAAAACACTGGCTTTTTATCGCATCACCTTCCATCCCACCTTAAACAATGCCAAAAACCTCTGAAAAAATACTAGTTAAAACCTGACCGAATGAAGACATCCAGACCAAAAATACTATGAATTCAAGCAAGATTCAAGTGGCACTTTAACTTGGCAAAAGCTCAGTTTTAATTGCTAATGGTTCTTAGAATGTTTTAAGCAAATACAGTAAACTCCCGGATATCCACTTTGCGGGTTAACCGCGGCATCGCCAACAGCAGCAGCAGGGGATACATTTGTGAAAAATGCCGTGGGGCGGGGGGG